>JAVTVY010009638.1:0-47803 GCA_036873755.1 Hanleya hanleyi
TAAAGTTATCGCTATATACTCAATAAAGAGGTGGGGCATGATAATAATAAGTGTTTGGAAAAACAAGGGTTCCCCTTTAGATATATGTTTTTTCTCTGCAGTATGCATTAATTGTCAAACAAAATTTTAATATGCCCAAAAATATTTGACTAATATCTGTCTGAAATGGAGTGATTCACGTTTCATTTATTGAATACACTGTGTGGGACAGAGTACAAAACATATTACAACAAGGGAAAAAACTATTTACAGTAATTGCCTTAATAACTGGATCACAGGAAATGAAATTGTCCAACAATCAATGTTGGGGTGATCAAATTTATTAGAATGGGAAGACAAAATGGTCCAAAATCATGCAAATATAAATGCAACATTTCTTCATTATTTTACTGATTTTAGATCATGATCAAAGTTATTCAAACAACTGATTGAAAGTTGTCCACAAAATTGAGGGTCATTGAATTCTAACAGGGTGATTAAATTATTAGAGGAATTACTGTATGCATAGTTAAAAATTCCCTGGGTCCAGATCAACATAAATATTTGTTCATTATCATTTATGTATTATATGGTTTTTACAAAAAGTTTGCAGTACAAACTTCAAATGTAAACCTCGCAATACACTGTCACAATAATTAAATGTGCTTAAATTATTTATTATTGTTGAATATTTGTGTTCTTTATTTTCTTATGTGTTCCAAAAAGTTTTGTACTCCATCTCAAATGGAGTGTTTAGGTTATTTGGGACTAAATTGTTCTTATTTTTTAATATCAACTGAGGCTGAACACTGACATCGATATAATATTTTATCCCTAGGACTGAAAATGTAGGTAGATTTGTAGAATGTTTGCAGAATTTCTCTCTGCCGTCTGGATAGATAGGGTACTGATTTATTATGTATCAGCACCTATCTGTATCATTATTATATCATTATTACTATATTTCATCTTGTACATTGTAATTTGTACCCCGTCCCTTGTGGGCTACATGTCCATACATGTATTTGGTCCTTAGTAGAATAAAATTGAATTGAATTGATGACTTACCTCAGTAATATGTTGTCTTGAAGTCGCAGTGTAAAGCCAGCCTTGTGAGACAATTGAAATGACACTTGTATACATGTAGGTAGTTGTTGCGAAATGCATTGTTCACCAGACAACAGGTTGTGCCTTTTGCCATTTTCACGACAAATGTATGTACGCATCACAAGTAAGACGGGCCCATCAACATCATATAGCCATCGTGGTTTATTTTGCTGCGTACATCTCCATGGACCAGAAATTAGAGGGAGGCCATGTTGTGGACATATCACTGACTTCTTCAGGAGTATTGGGAACTGGTTAATTGGATCCCATAAAAGTATTTTTGGTACTAAGTATTGAAATACTTTTGGCTCGGTCATTCCATTTTGCCATTGTTGAACCTGATACTGAAGTATCTCAGGATTACTGGCTCCTCTGAGTTCAGTTATTTCATGGAGATAATCCCATATGTCTTGACCGAAATCATCAACTCCTTGTATACTATGACGCATACACAGAATTGCAAAGCATGTGTAATATACCAATATCATTCTGAAAACTGTATGATGGGTACTCTTTTGTATGACCAAATATACCAACAGGCCCTTTTGAAAAGCAATGTGCTGGAATGACCAATAGAAATTTGGTGTGTATAACTGCCGCATGCTGATTGGAGAGAATCAATGTTCCAGATTGCACAGACATAGAATAAGATTGACACCTTTCAATTCAGTTGGGCCTCACTTTTAAGGTCTACATATAAGCACATATGGTGACCAACTGTTAATTTAACTTCCAAGTTCTTTATTACTCTGTAAAACAACCAGGGTGGTATGAGAGGTACAATATGGTGACCAACTGGATATCTTCAATGAAGATTACATTGAAATACATGTACACTGCACATATTTCTCATCGTTTTACACTATTACTGGTTTCCTTGCCGGTTATATTAATATATGGCGGATTCCACAAAAAAGTGTACCACTTTCCGTCAAATTGTCTGTCTCACCGGAAAATGACGTTTGCAACATTAAAAATGTTAAAATACTGACTCTGTGTCTTGTACTGTGTTTGCTAAACCCACAAATGTTGTGTGATGTATGCATATCTGAGTATAAACAGTTTTACACTGCACATTTCTTATCGCAGTATAATAGAGAGACAGAAATGTAAATGTTTCTAGTGTCATTTGCTCTAATGTCATATGTCTGTCCAACTTTTTTAACAATGTTCACCACAAAACAAATGTCAATTAAATTAATCAATTAAAGATTTACAGTGGTACTAGCTTGACCTTATTGAGATATATGTACCATTGCCAGTGTATAAAATACCAATACATCGATACTATGAGCGTTTGAAAAACGTTTCTAGTGTCATGTCTGTCCAACTCCTTTGACAGAAATGACATTAGAACATTTTTGAAAAGGCTCAATATTACAGCATGGGCGATGACAAACACTGACAATGGTACAGATACATCAATATGCTTGGCCTAATTCCACTGAGCATATGCAAGTGCTTCTGTTATAAGAAATTTCTTGTACATATACGAAATAGATTTTGACAGACAAATGACATTAGTAACACAAATGTTACTAGTGTCATTTGTGTTTTGTTCCGCTAAACTAAAAACTGTACAAATAATTCATAGGGGCACTTGTTTATTTTCATCTTATGCAATTCATTGACACATTTTAGATAATAAGGTACAGGGAACTGTGTTTGTTTATGATGTTTTCCAAGTTATTGGTGTTTCTAATGTCATAATCCGTCAAGGACAGACAGAAATGGGAGTAAGTGGTACAGTTTGCGTGGAATCCGCCATATACAATATTATTGACAAAAGTAACATATGACATGCACAAATATTGACTTAAAAAACAAAAACAAAAAAAAACAAGTAAACAAACAACACAAAATACAATTTGAAGAGGATATTTGGCATAAAATCACCACTGTTTCTATCAGAACATAATTGTACATTTAAAGAAGTACACAATACATGTAGCATACCTTCTCCTCTAAATTTATTTAGGCTTACTAGAATACATCTGTTTGAAAGAGTTCTAAGAGTTTCATTGCATTTGGTCCAGCTGGTATACTGATGTGAGACATAAATCATTGTTAAGCTTGTCAAATTTGTGCAGGAGTAAATAAAATGGAACTTGTCCACCATTTAACATATTTGGCCATTGAGTTTATTGAACTCTGATATGCCTAGATACATGTACATGTAAATGTCAAGGGCCATTGATTCCCAAACAAACTGAAAATTATGTATTTTGAGAAAGGTAATTGTAATCAAAATCACTAGTGCTGATGTTTATTGAAGCCAATTTTGGCTCATTTACTTCAGTGCATTTCTTTTATGCTGCCATGCGATTTTTTTTATGAGTCACTTAAGATTTCATGAGGTTTGCATTACCACATCTTCACAATGCCAGTGTTTCTCCTGGAGAAAGATGCATATCTTTCATTTTCAAGAGCCCTAACACCCCACAAGCAGACTGGTGAAAAATTCACCTATCCACAGCATTCTTTTATTTAACTTTGTGTTTCAGGGATTTGAAACTATTGTAAGATGACACTCCAGGAAATTTGAGGGAGAATGTGAACAACACATTTGAATAGTGTACATGTATCACAGTTTATAATTAACTATGACAGAATAATGGACAAGAGTAAAATTTTCCCCACATAATGTAATTAAATATTGTTAGTCAATTCCTATTTGACACTATTCCATGCTACCAAACAGTCAGATGACCATGAAAGTCGACATCAAAATAATCTGTTTGTACACAGGAACAAAGCCATAGTGTGCGCGGCAGGATATCGTTTGTAGAAGAATATCGCACACGACAGACTGATCTTATTATGTGTTCCGAGAAAAAGTTGCACAAATTAAAACTATTGTATTTGTTTAACCAAAAATTATAACTAGTAGTGTGACTAATGTCACAGGACCTACGAAGTAGTGTGAGGAAGACGACTTGGGGGTCCAGGCGTAATGTTACAGGTCACCTAGATGACTTGGGGGTCAAATTTTAGCTGAATTAGACCAATATTGCATTCATGACTTGAATCATAATGGTATGCTGTGGAACTAGGTTATATTCTATTGATTATCTTCATTGCATGAAAGCCCGGCTGTAGAAATTCCAGGGTTTATGTCCAGGGTTGATTACAAATTCCTGGAATTAGGCTGGAATCCCTGAAATTATGTTGGAAACCATGGACTATGTCCATGATCACAATATTCTGCACCCTGGATAGCATGGCCAATCCATGGATACCATGGACGATGTCCATGGACATGAAATATGGGGTATTCATCATGGAAATTGGACTTAGAAATTGGACTCTTTTGCACTATTAGTTGCATTTTGAAATGGGCAGTAACTTTATCGATCTACGTATTACCAAGATGGTACATGTATATCAAAGGAAATACTATCTAGTGGTACTTAATGCTGTGAAAAATGTGTGTGACCTGTCTGTCATTTTCTGAGATGTCACACAAGTCAATGACAACAATTCTGCTTTTTAAATTCGACATGGATTGGCGCTTGGTTCACTTTGAACTTTGTGGAGAAGAACTTTACCACAAACTATGTCTGAAGATGATATCTTATTCACATATGCTTCCTACCACACTGTATTGTTACACATTTCTAACTGTAATTACAAGGAACATTATAGTTTTATTTCAGCAGGGACTTGATTGCCTAATCTTTTTCAGTAATTGTACCAATTTAGTAAACTCGGACGGGGGTATGTTAATTTGACTTTCTGCTCAAATTTTAAAGCAAGTCTTCAACCCTGCCTATATGGTCCATACATGTACAAATTGGTTATATATACAGCACTTTGCACTGGCAGAATGAAAGGAAGGGGTAACCCCAACCCTGCAACATCACAATGAACACCGTCAGAATGAAGACTGTCTTTCTTCAAACTGACGCTTTATACCGTCACAATGAAACACAATGCATTTTTCTCTGTACAACAGAATGCAGCAGCACAATGGAAAATGAAGACCGTCAGCATGAAAATTATTTTTCTTCAAACTGATGCAGCGTCACAATGAAACACAATCAGTTCAACTTCACATACATTCATCCCAAACACCGCTTCGACACTCAACAGCACGTTCCTCCATAACACTGCTTTGGCACTTGATTTCACACACATTCCTCCCTGACAGCGCTTTGACACTCAAGTTCACATACTTTCCTCCCTAACACCGCTTTGACAATCGACTTCATATACATTCCTCTCTAACAGCACTTTGGCACTTGACTTCATGTACGTTCCTCCCTAACACTGCTTTGACACTGGACTTCACATACATTCTTCCCTAACACTACTTTGACACTCGACTTCACATACATTCCTCCCTAGCACTGCTTTGACACTCAACTTGACGTAGATCACTCTGAACCCCACTTTTCGGGTCAAAATTACATGATTTTGATAGCTAAAATCAACCTAAAACACACCTAACACCAAGTACTCACCCCACACAGACACTCGACCTCATATACAATCATCCCTAACAAGGCTTTGACACTCAACTTCACATACGTTCCTCCCTAACAGCACTTTGACACTCGGCTTAATGTATGTTTCTCCCTAACACCACTTTTACACTAGACTTCACATACATTCCTCCCTAACACCGCTTTGACACTGGACTTCACATACGTTCCCCCTAACACCGCTCTGACACTCGACTTCACATACATTCCTCCCTAACAGCACTTTGACACTCGACTTCATGTACGTTCCTCCTTAACTGTGCTTTGACACTCGACTTCACATACGTTCCTCCCTAACAGCGCTTTGACACTCGACTACACATACGTTCGTCCCTAACACTGCTTTGATACTCGAATTCCCCCACACCGCTTTGACACTCGACTTCACATACGTTTCTCCCTAACACCGCTTTGACACTTACCTTCACATACATTCTTCTCTAACAGTGCTGACACTCGACTACACATACATTCCTCCCTCACACTGCTTTGACACTTCACATACGTTCCTCCCTAACACCGCTTTGACACTCGACTTCACATGCATTCCTCCCTAACACCGCTTTGACACTCAACTTCACATACGTTCCTCCCTAACAGCACTTTGACACTCGACTTCATATACATTCCTAACACCGGTTTGACACTCAATTTCACATACATTCCTCCCTACGACTGCTTTGACACTAGACTTCACATACGTTCCTGCATAACAGTGCTTTGACACTCGACTACACATACGTTCCTCCCTAACACTGCTTCGGCACTCAACTTCATACGTTCGTCCCCAACAGCACTTCGACACTCGACTTCATGTACATTGCCCCATGTACATGTACCCGACTTTTAGGCTCAAAATTACATGATTTTGATAGCTAAAATAAACCTAAAAGACACCTAACCCTAAGTCCTCATCCCGCACTGACACTCGACCTCGTATACAATCCTCCCTAACACGTCTTTGACACTCAACTTCACGTAGATTCTTCCCTAACACCGCTTTGACACTCGACTTCACATACATTCCCCCCTAACACTGCTTTGACACTCGACTTCACATGCATTCCTCCCTAACACCGCTTTGACACAACTTCACATACGTTCCTCCCTAACAGCACTTTGACACTCTACTTCATGTACGTTCCTCCTTAACTGTGCTTTGACACTCGACTTCACATACGTTCCTCCCTAACAGCGCTTTGACACTCGACTACACATACGTTCCTCCCTAACACTGCTTTGACACTCGACTTCACATACGTTTCTCCCTAAAACCGCTTTGACACTTACCTTCACATACAATCTTCCCTAAGTGCTGACACTCGACTACACATACATTCCTACCTAACACTGCTTTGACACTTCACATACGTTCCTCCCTAACACCGCTTTGACACGCGAATTCACATGCATTCCTCCCTAACACCGCTTTGACACTCAACTTCACATACGTTCCTCCCTAACAGCACTTTGACACTCGACTTCATGTACATTCCTAACACCGGTTTGACACTCAACTTCACATACATTCCTCCCTACGACTGCTTTGACACTACCCTTACTGTCCAGAAGTGTCTTTGAAGTAACTTTGAAGTAACTTTGAAGTGTGGCCATATTTCAACCTTGAAGTGCAAGGCTCAGAGTCAGAAGTGTGCTTGCAGTGTGGGTATTGTTTTATAGCAATGCCATATAAGGGCATTGAAGTCACAATGAAGTCACAATGAAGTCACTTAGAAGTGTGCCTCAAATATTTTAATTAGGTACTGCAAAGGCACTTCATAGACACTTCCACAGAAGGGTAACCTTCATAGGTACTTCTGAAGTGCTCTTGAAGTACCTAATTAGAATATTTGAGGCACTTCAATGTCCTTATATGGCAAGTCACTTCATCCACTCTTCTACAGAAGGATACCTTTCATATGCACTTCTGAAGTGCTCTTGAAGTACCTTATTAGTATCCTAGCAAATCCGTGTGATGAAAAGGTATGTAGCCACGAGATATTTACTTTCCCAGAAAAGAATACACAAATATATATTTGAGCACAGAAAGTTTTATTCAGAGAAAATACAGAGTGAGACAGAACAGTACATCATAAAATATTTACAATAAACTGCTAGCACAAATCCTTGAGACAAAATACAGCACAGTACTATATATGTATGTATTTACATGCAGTCTTTGGTATGAGAATTTATTGCAGTATTATTATTCAAGGGTGACCGTGTTCTTTTCCAACTTGAACTTTAAGTAGCAGATCTTTCGAAGGATAGTTTACTTCAGTTGCCCTGAGGTCCACTCGGACGTAACCCAACGCTGAAACCCACCCGTCTGAATTGTGAACTTCTTGGCCTGTGGCGATAAATACATGCATATAATTAAAACCTGATCAGTTGTGTATATGGTTCCATATGACATGCAATCCAGTTTTTTTTGTTTTTTTAATACACTCAGGATGATTGAATAGGTTGACTACCATAAAGGGTAAAGAATGGAACACATCCCTACGATTTACAAAAGATTGATGAAGATGTCTATTATCCTTTCTTTAGTACTCCATGATATACAACAATGGAGATAAACAGTTTGTGTGATGTTCTAGCCAATATACACTATGAAGAAATCAACCATACCTAGGTGTGCTCATTAAATTTCCCATCAGTCGAGTGGCTGCTTGAAGTGAGCCGAGTTCCTTGTTGCAGCTGTATTCTGGAATTATGAAAGTATTGACAAAGAAGCCATTAAAAACAATCATGTGGATTTTGATAATTTGTCTCTGTTAATTCCTGGCTCAACTAAATCTTCATACAAGGTTTCAAATAACAAATAAATGCTTATTAACTACAAATTGTATTCTTAAATTTTTGAAATGAAATAAATGTATGAAATGAAATGTTCTCATTTCTCAAGATGTGGGTAAAAGTGTACAATTGAAGTGTGAAGATCCTTAGCTTTGGTATATGAATAGTGCAATCAATAGACAAGGAAAATATAGCCTGTTATAATGATGAAAATTAAGTCTAATCATAATTGATTACTTTTTCTGATTACAGCTAAAACAGGTAATACTAACATTTTATTATCAATATATTCTAAAACTTATTTCTTTACCATTTTGTCAAAAATCTGGTATGGGAATATTCTACATTCTGCAAGGAAAAAATCAAAACAATTTATGAATCAATAAAAAATAAAACGAGATAATTTATTTAGAGCTACCATCCCCCCAACCAGTTAAATCCACCTGTTTTGACATGAACAGAACAGTTTTGTGATAAAAAAATCTCACCCTCAGGGGATTTCCTCCAGGGGTGCATGCCAATCTTCATATGAGGTCCCCAAGCCTGGTGTTCCCAAGCTGACAATTCACACAATCATAACAATGGCAATTAATCCACACTGCCTTGATCAACCTGGATAGATCTGAAAGTGATATTGGGACAGAGATATGGTTAATTCGCCATGTTACATGACCATTAAATTTGACTGCAATTATAAGGTGGAGTACATTATAATAACCTGCAGTCCATATAGCAAAATATTTATTGAGGCCAATATCAATTTTTTAATATGTCAAGGGAAACTTGTTGATAAAAATTATAAACAGCTGATATTCCCAGGTCTACATCACTGTTCAGCTCAGTTCTTTGCTTATTAAGTTATGAAAAACAGAAATTTTTTAGTTATATTTATAATTTACTTACCATATCACTAGCTGCTATCATCACCATCTGCAATACAGTTCTTCAAACCTCCATAGTTCCAGCTTAACAGAACAAATCCATCTGATTTCTGCAGTTGGAGAGGTCAGCCATTTTGATTGTTATCGTCTGGTGGCGCCCCCAGTGTTCAATTAAATTTTCAAGGGCAGATAACTCCACCCATTTTGGCAAAGACAGTTCAGAAAGAAAAAGACTATCAGAAACAGAAATTATATATATTATACTTAGTGATAATGATGAAGAGGATAATATAAAGTATTCTTTAATGGGTATTTTTTTGTTGCTGACATTATGTTAGAACTGATTCTTCTAAAAATATTTTCCCATTTTGTCCAATTTTACTATAAAATCATGGATTTGGAATGATCATAAAATCTGAATTCAACAAGATTTCTTATCTAATATGTGAGAGACTGGTGTTATTAATGTCTTTATTCTATTCAAATAGAAACCCATAGTACTGATCACTTTAAAATATAAAAAAAATGTTCACAGTTCTGAGTAATATGTTAGTAACCACATGTGAATATTTTACACAGTTGTAGCTATTTTGAAATGTGAAGTACAAATCTGATGTTTGGTGGTTTCATTGAAATGAGATTTGATGTCACTGAGTGAAATCAAATCGGCCAACTTTAAGCTGGGATATTCCCAGAGCTAATTAATATAACTGAAACTTGTAAACATGTAGTTCTAATTTAAAATGTTATGTTACTGTAACAGTTTGTGGGAAAATTCCAATAATCTAGAAATCCTATTGGATTGAATCTTATAGGATTTTTCAGAATCTAATAGGATTTTTTCAGAATCTTATAGGATTTTTCAGACTCTTATATTTTAGAAGCTCATATAATTTTTTAGAATCTTATAGGATTTTTCAAAATCTTATAGGATGCTAGAAGATATTTTTTGCAAGGGGAAGTCCCCAAGTTATGCTATATAACTGACAAAGTCCAAGAAGTGTCTTTGAGGAGTACCTTAGATTATGCAGAACAAAAACAAAGTCTCAGAAGTGTCTCTGAAGTCCCCTAAGTTTCACTGAAGAACTGACAAAGTCCAAGAAGTGTCTTTGAGGAGTACCTTGGATTATGCCGACCAAAAAGAAAGTCTCAGAAGTGTCTCTGAAGTCCCTCATTTTTTGTTATGAAATTGACAAAGTCCACGAAGTGTCTTTGAGGAGTCCCTTGACTGCTGCCTTTTTCTAATGAAGTACCTTTGAAGTGTGCCAATATTTTTCTCTGTTGTTGAAGTGCCTTTCAAGTGTACTCTTCAGAGGCACTTCTAGGCACACTTCACATGAAGTGTGACACTTCTGGACAGTAAGGGTAGACTTCACATACGTTCCTGCATAACAGCGCTTTGACATTCGACTACACAAACGTTCCTCCCTAACACTGCTTTGGCACTCAACTTCATACGTTCGTCCCCAACAGCACTTTGACACTCGCCTTCATGTACGTTGTCCCATGTACATGTACCCGACTTTAGGCTCAAAATTACATGATTTTGATAGCTGAAATAAACCTAAAACACACCTAACCCTAAGTCCTCATCCCGCACGGACACTCGACCTCATATACAATCCTCCCTAACACGTCTTTGACACTCAACTTCACGTAGATTCTTCCCTAACACCGCTTTGACACTCGAGTTCACATAAAGCAGATTTCATTATAATAGGGGTCAAATTGTCTCTCAAATGCAAAAAAAAATTCAACAATGTTACAAGACAATTTGATTTTCAAATGACTACAGACATTAACATTGATTCTAAACGAAAAGAAGTCAAATATATCAGGACTTTTGTCCAACCTGGTCAATTTAACTCAATATTAACATGGCAGAACAACTCACTCACTTCTTGCGAGTGAAAAACTTTTGAACATAGTTACAAACTGGAATGCATTCCAAGACCTGTAATAAAACAGATGATAGGGCAACAAGCAAACAAACTACCCAAGCAGCTGAAGTCACTGATCACTGTTTTCCAATTAAGTGGAAGTGAGTCATTGATTACATGTAGCTATTTTTCGTGGTATGGTATATTCCACGTCAAAACAAATGTTCAAGGTGCTTTTTCAAAAAAGATTCCACAGACAGCCTTGCTGCCATATCTACGTTTTTCAATCGACATGAAAGTGGTGGAATCCACTTTGCCTGACAATATTCCGAGCAGAAAAATCCTCCTGTCAATATATGCACGTAACATTCAGACATATTCATTGTGCTGTGTTCAGAAGAAAAGAGTATGGCCATTCTGCGACTACACTCTGACGATCACAGAAATCCTGCTATTTTAAAGAGTTGATAAATTGAGAAAGTGGCATTGTGCCATGCCATGAAGAAAAACAAAAGAAATCCTTGTATTTAAATTTCTGTCTCAAATAGTTAAGTTCAGAAAGTTCCATTGTGACATTGTGCCATGGACACAAAAAAAAATAAAATAAACAGCCATAATTTTCATTGCGCCATTCTGCCTTCACCCCAAATAAGACAGTTTACGGCCTTTGTGCCGCTTCATTCTACTGGCCACAGAAATTGTCCTATTTGTAAACACTTGATAAATTGAGACAGCTTCCCTTACAGAAATTTAAGGTTGCGGGGAGCTCCCGCTAAGCTCCCGGGCTCATATGTTAACTTGTGCGAGCTATCCGCTACCTTGCGCGAGCTATCCGCTACCTTGCGCGAACTAGTGCGAGCTAACCAGCTGATCGCGAGAGCCAGCGGGAGCTACCCGTTAGCTTGCGTGAGATACCCGCTACCTCGCGCTCACTATCATAGATTGTTTCTAGTACTCACCGCAAGTTTGCGCTACCTACCATCATCGCAGAGTTTCAAACCTGCTAGCTCGCGAGAGGTAGCGCAACTTTGCGGGAGCTATCGCAAGTTTGAGATATTTGATAGTCTCTGTATTCTTGAGATTCCACACCATTACTTTTCCTGTCCAGCTATATAGGCCTTCCTTAAACCAACATCTGGAAAATCTGGGTCAGTCTCGTGACCAGTGTGTAGGAATACATTAATAAAATTCCAAAGTTCCCTTCCACACAAGGCCAAAAAATCTGTTCTCTGCAGTGCTACAGATATTTACTTATGTTTTCACATTCTTGTGAATGATAAACTTTCTTTAGATATGGGATTAGTGCCCTTTTATTCTTGGTATTTCCTGCCCTGGAAATGGACTACTTTTGAACGGGGAGGGATGGTGTGTGATGCAGTCAGCATTTGAAAAATTGGAGGGAGAAGCTGTTATACATCTCAGTTCAATGGATGTATCTATAAGAGAGAGTCATTTCATGTTGTTTCATTAGTTTCTGGTAAGTACATGCTCTTTTAAATGATCAAGCAATCATAGCTGAGTTTTGCCTGAAGTGAATTAACATAGTGAGAGTAAGAGAGGGTTTAATTATGAATTTTCTAACTTAGACCTGGTGTAGAGTATAAGGCATATAATGCATTTAGTAATCCACTGAAACTCACCTCATGTTATTTCTTAAAGATGAATAGCAATTCAATTTGGATTCACTTGATACCAGTACTAGGCTATTTCTTAAGCAAACTAAATGGATGGTCATTATTCAGTTAACCCATGGTTAACCTCAATTAGCTATAAAACTTTTAATTTTATTGGATAGTTAATCTACCTTTTTGCAAAATTCAGATCTTTTCCCCTAATTTGTTCTGCATGTATTCAAATAGCTGGTGTATATAGTACATGTATGCTCACCCTGTCTTTGTTCTGATCTTGACCTACATGTACATAATGAATTTGTGAAATTGTAGGCTGAACCAGGGTCACTGATTTTGTGGATCAAGTTTGATAGGTCGCTGGCTTGCGCAACCTACCACTAGCTTGCGCCACCTACCGCTAGCTCGCGCAACCCTACAACAGTAATACAACTCTGGATCTTCGTTAACTAGCGCTGGCTACCATGGACAGCCGCAAACTAGCAATGTTTCAAATGGGAGCTTATCGGTAGCTCCCGGCAAGGTAGCAGCTTGCGGGGAGCTAGCGCAAGGTTGCGGTGAGCTATCGCGAGCTTGCGGGGAGGTATCGCGAGCTCGCGGGGAGCTAGCACAAGCTCGCACGGAGCAGGAATGGGGACCTGGCGCGAGCTCGCAGGGAGCTACAATCGGGAGCTGGCGCAAGCTTGCGCTAGGTTGCGGGGAGCTATCACTACCTTGCGGGAGCCAACCTACAGGCCTTATCGGGAGCTAGCGCAAGCTCCCAATGTTTCAAATGGGATCTTATCGGTAGCTAACATTGTAAGCTACCGCAAGCTAACTCCGCAATCTCTCTGCAATCTCTCTGCAATCTTAATTTTCTGTAAGGGTTCATTCTGTCATAGTGCCGTCGCCAAAAAAGAGAAGGCCTACACAGTCATGATTTTCATTGCGCCATTCTGTCGTTCCCCCATATAAGAGAGTATACGGCCATTGTGCCGCTCCATTCTGGCCGCCACAGAAATCCTGAAAGTTCCATTGTGCCGTAGACAAAAAAAAAGAGTACACGGTCATAATTATTGTGTCATTCTGCAGTCCCCCCGAATAAGAGAGTATACGGCCATTGTGTTGCTTCATTCTGCCCGCCACAGAAATCGTCCTTTTGTAAACACTTGATAAATTCTACCATAGTGCCGTCGCCACAAAAAAAAAGAGAAGGCCTACACGGAAATTATTTTCATTGCACCCCTGTTGGCCGACCTGTTTCTGTTCTCTTATGAATATGACTATATGCAGGCGCTTTCAAAAACCGATCCATTCAAAGCCCGTTCCTTCTCATTCACCAAACGCTATATAGACGATCTTCTCGCTGTGGATAATCGCTATATAAATGACGCAGTGAAGGATATATATCCACCTTCACTGGATTTGAAGGAAACTACAGATAGCCCTACAGGCACATCTTATTTAGATCTCTATCTCTATAAAAATGAAGCGGGCATTCTCTCTCGTCGACTTTATGACAAAAGAGATGATTACAATTTCGACATCGTAAACTATCCCTTTCTGGATAGTAATATTCCAGTGGGACCTGCATATGGCGTATACATATCTCGCTTAGTAGCATTTGCTAGATCCTGTGTTAAATGTGACGATTTTAATCAACGTCCACAAAACATTGTTGCAGAAACTTATAAAACAGGGCTATTCCACCAAGCGCCTCCACTCAAAGTTTCTCAAATTTGGCGATACATATCGCATGCTGATAGCAAAATACGAACGTAGCGTGCAAGATCTATGGCGCTACGTTTCGTAACTTGTGTCTAATTCCGCTTAACCCGGGGCTAGGGGCCGTATGAACCCATGTACTTCAAGATCCTCATGGTACTCATATGAACAGACACAATCAAAGCGTGACTGAGATACATCTTCTTTTAGATGACGACTCTATAACGAATATTATGGATTAAGAATACTGATCAGCGATACGGATTTGATATTTTTGGAACATCATGATGTCTTGCCGGCATCATTGAAAACTGTTGACCGCTTCTCTCTTGCAGGAAACAAGCCTATGTTTATGTATACTACGATTGTCGTTTTGAATTTGGTGCTAATACTGTTATGTGGAAAATGGAATAGGTCTTTGGATTATGGACGCGGATATTCTCTAATGGACGACGGCTGGATTATGAATGACGGACTAGACGCTTGTAATTCTGCCGTTTCCTGATTTAAGGAGTATACAGCCATTGTGCTGCTCCATTCTGCCGGCCACAGAAATCCTAGCTCCTGTTAGAATATCCTTGTAATACAGCCTCCTTGAACCACCACCCAACCACCCACCATCCTAAGTTGAATGGCATTGGCGTAAACATCAATAAGGTGAGGATATCTCCCTTGCATTGGTGTAAACGCTAGTAAGGAGAGGATATCTCTCTCGTGCTTTCTTACATGAAGTATGGACCAAACACATTCGTTCCTAACTCCGCTTTAACAACTAATGGACTAAACGAACATTCCTCCATAACCCACTTTGAAACTTGGGTATTTAATCTCGTGCTTTCTTACATGAAGTATACATGTATTCAAAAAAGGCAGTGAAGATTTCTCTCCCACTGTAGAAATCTGCTTTTGAATCCCCTGAGACAGACTACAACTAAAATGTTGGAGAGAAAATTTATTACGTTTTATTACTCACATTGTTACACTTGTACACAAATACCAGTTACACTTTAAACATCAACCACCCTACACTCACTGCAAAAACTTTCATCTGTCATGTCTCTAGAAGTATCATCTGCTCTTTTCACTTTTAAACTGTTGCATTCATAATTAGCTACCAATTAATCTACATTTAGGTCCTAAAATATATATTAATATTTTCATATTATGAAGTAAAATTTTGCTGGAAATCAGACAAGGATTGTACTTGTAGTCAAGTTCCCATGAGAATATTTATAATACCAGAATTAAAACTGTTTAAATGTCCCATGTCATTGGCAGATAAATAACTGGGTACATGTATAAACATGTGGTGGTAATTGTAACATCTGGATCTCTGAAGTCACCCATGGAAAACTTGAGAATGTGACAATCTGGGTAATAAACACTTTTAAGTGTCAGTGGGACTTAGTTAGTTTTATGGACCATTTCTAGCACTCTCATGAACATGAAAGCTTTAGTATGGAAGGCAAACACCGCCAAAAATACAACAGCGAAACAAATAAGCTTGAGTCAAACGATTAACGTTCATTTGACAAACGAACAACGGACAGGCAAACAATTAACGTTCGTTTACCAAACAATTAACGTTCATTTGACAGACGATTAACGTACAGTCAAACGAACATCAGACAGTCAAACGATTAACGAACAGTCAAACAAACATCAGACAGTCAAACGATTAACGTACAGTCAAACGAACATGAGACAGTCAAACGATTAACGTACAGTGAAATGAACATCAGTCAACAGAGGGCGCCGTCGTCACAGTGAGGGGAGATAATTTGGATGGTCGTCTCCACTAAGAGAGTGGGGGTCAATAGGTCCCCATCTACGAGCAGAACGTCCACGAGCAGAACGTCCATCACCAGGACGGTTTGGAGTTGGGATAGCCTGAATTTTCTAAATAGGAAATATACAATATATGAACAGAACAATTCTCTTCTAGTTAACTGACTGTTTCTTTATTTAAATATTTATCAACTAGTCCAGCGTTAAAGAAATTAAATTTGGATCTATTGTATTTAGTTCGAAATTTGGAAAACAGTTGCATGTGCATTTCGTGCATCTCTGCGATACACAATGAATATACCCAGATCGCTCTGTAACGATCGTAGCGCTGGCAAATGGCCTATTAACCCTATCTGGCCTGGGGATTTGGGGACCTGTCCAGGCCTTGCGGGAGGGGAGGGGGGGGGGGATCTGTCAAGTATTTGGCGTTCCAGAAATAGGATATATAAGTTTGGTAGGGGATCATAATTGCCCCTTCCCCCCCCCCCCACCCGGCCAATAATCAACCATTTTTTTTCAATCAAAAATTCAAATTCGAATATCCTTATTATAACCATAATCTTACGACCAAGGGACATTTTTTAACCTCTCATGCTTTGAAAAAATGTTGTTACTCATTTTTTTTTAGAAACGTTCAAACATATCGAATTTAAAAAGATAATCGCGGATGAAACTGCATGTACACAAGTATTCAAGTCCGGCTGTTTTGATGCTATAGTAGTGTGCAATCGACATCTGAATCGCAATTTTCAGAACATGTTGTGAACATTGTCAATTCGCAGCATCTTACTTGTGACAAAACAATTTAGGACCAGGATTTTTTTTTTTCAAAAATATCCAGGTAGAGAGAAAGTTATTTCTCATTAACTAGATATGAAATATGGTAAGATATGATTTGATCAATAAATTATTTGCAGAACTGGATAGCTGGAAATTATTTCAAACAGGTGATTATGAAAGCCTTTGTGAATATCATTTAAGTTATTTTTCGTCAGAACTGTTTGACAGAAACGTTTTTAACTGAATCTATAAACTGAATAATACATGTATAAATTTCAGAATATTTGTTTATTTCAAGAAGTTCCTAGATAAACTGCCTGGCCAAGCATCGCAGCTGCTTGGTTCAGGAGACGAACCGCGTCGCTGATGTGCTGGTTCGCCGTTTTTCTATATTTGGCAATCTTTTTCCACATAAACTTTTATGCCGATGGTGGCGCCGTCTGTTCGTTAATCGTTTGACTGTCTGATGTTCGTTTGCCTACGTTAATCTTTTGACTGTCTGATGTTTGTTTGATTGTACGTTAATCGTTTGACTGTCTGATGTTCGTTTGACTGTGCGTTAATCGTTTGACTGTCTGATGTTCGTTTGACTGTACGTTAATCGTTTGACTGTCTGATGTTCGTTTGACTGTACGTTAATCGTTTGACTGTCTGATGTTCGTTTGACTGTACGTTAATCGTTTGACTGTCTGATGTTTGTTTGACTGTACGTTAATCGTTTGACTGTCTGATGTTCGTTTGACTGTACGTTAATCGTTTGACTGTCTGATGTTTGTTTGACTGTACGTTAATCGTTTGACTGTCTGATGTTCGTTTGACTGTGCGTTGTTCGTTTGGTAAGCGAACGTTAATCGTCTGTCAAATGAACGTTAATTGTTTGGTAAACGAACGTTAATTGTTTGCCTGTCCGTTGTTCGTTTGTCAAATGAACGTTAATCGTTTGACTCAAGCTTACTTCTTTCACTGTTGTATTTTTGGCGGTGTTTGCCTTCCATACTTTAGCTTCATCATGGAGGGACATCCCTGATGTTGTGTTAATACAGAAACCACCTCGGAGTTAGATACAGGGTCTCACAGCATCCTTAAAAAGGACACAACTATAAAATCAAATGACCATTTTTCCACAAAATCAAATGACTTTATTTTAGAAAACTCATAGATTAAAGTGAATATCAGGGGCAAAAGGCACAGTATAGTTTGTGTAAAACACTCAAAGAACACAAACTGACACAAATGTTTTGGCATGTTCAACACCATTTGAGTGATATTAGCTATTTTGCAAAATTAGTTTTTTCAAATAAGGACAAAGCTATTTTCAAACAAGGACTTTGGCGAAAATCCTGCATCTAACCCTGCACCTGTTAGATCATGCAGAATGGGCATCTCCACAAACAACATAGTTGACAATAAAAACTAGGGATCAAGGGCTGAACTGAAGCACCATACTGAAATGGGCAATTCAGTCCTAGATTGGGTGAACTGACCCCTGGAAGGCATGCATATAATTCTTGGTAATTGACAGGAGTGTGTGTGGGGTTCTGTTTATGTGTTCATGATATTCAAGGAACATATTTGCTGATTCTCAGTTCAACCATTTATTGAAGGAGACATTTCAGTAACAGGAATAACAGGCCTTCTGAAGTTTTACTTGTTCTTCATGATTTATACGCCATGTTCTGTTAGCCTTTATACACTTGTGTTTTACATTTTAGTTTTAATAAGACTATTTCATGATGAATATAAAAATTTGATTTCATCATGGAATATAATAGTAAGATCATCATTAATGACCACAGTGTTTTAATGTACATGTATCCCTGTCAGCCAATACCCATGATACATTAATTCTTTGTTTTCTTAAGTTTCACAAAGAAAGTAATTAATTGTGAACTGTAATGTGAATTTGAACTGTGCACAAAAGTTTTCTGAAGTTGATACAGTTCAGTACACAAGTTCATAAAGTATGTCCTGGTTGCTGCGAAAATGCAGAGAAAAGGGCACTACATGTATGAGCAACTTCGAATAAAATAGTTTTAATTAATCACTGGCATGAATAGGAAGATAAAATTGAGTACACATGTATATATTTTGACCCCTTATTTTGAGAAATCAATTGGTGTTGTATAACCATATTTAAGGCAGACTAATTGATGCGAAAGTCTGTTAAATTATTAGTGGCAAGAGAAAATACAACAGTGAAATTCCTTAAAGGTGATAAAAGATGAATTGATTTGGTAGAAAAACTAACCAAGCCTCAAGATTCAATTTACTGGAAAGTGGAAAATCAGTGAGTGAGTGTCTCTTGATTTTGGCAATGTGTTAACATGCAATTGTTGGAAAATTTACACAGGTTCATCTGGTGACCTGGAAAATATGGGTCATTCTGTCTGATTTTGAACAGACGTCTGCTTTGCGTATGTATGATGTAAGTTGTAAGTTTGATGCTTCAACACATATTCATTCTTGAGATATGGTGGTAATGAGAAACCAAAGATAGACATGTATACGAACATGATGATGACAATATCCCAAGGCCATTTTGCTGAGGGGTGAAAGTCCCTTCCATGCTTTTGTTCCTCTGAGACTAAGGATGAGAGTATGAAGTCATGCACTAAAAATAGAACTTCGACAAAATCATGTAGGTTAACAAAAATGTAATCTGATTGGGTTAACTGGGGTAAGTTCTCTCATTCTAGAAATACATAGGAAATCAGGACAGCTTTTTCCAAGGCCTTAATTGACGGGGAAAAATTTACGTTGAGGTTCTTGAAGAGCATGACCAAATTCTTAGCTCTAAATATACCGCAATCTTCTTTTTAGCTCAAACTCAAATGAAGTAATTTGATCTTGGAAACAAAGATCAATGTCATTCATCTTCAACAATTTTTTGGTCCATTCTAACTTAATTGCATATATGTTCAGAACATAAATTCGGAAAGCTTAGACTTAACATATAGAAATTGACCTTTAAAAAATAGATCAAGGTCAGTAATATTCAACAGACTGCAGGTCCAGGCATGTGTGGTAAAAATTTGGACGATGTAGATATAATTCTTCCTGAAATATTGTACTAAATAGAATCTGACCTGGATATTCGTCAAGGTCAGTCATCTTCAGCACATCATCGCCAGATGTATAGATAGCATTAATTTGGAAAGCCTAGCTATTTTTCTTCATATTATATCAAAAAGAACAGTGTAAGACCTTGAAAAAATAGTTCAAGGTCCGTCAATTGGGACAGACTTCTAGTCAATCATCAGTTGCATATGTAATATGAATTTGGACACCCTAGCTTTCATGCTGCAGAAAAATATAGCAAATACTACAATTTGACCTTGATCAAATGGGTCAAGGTCAGTCATGTTCAGCACACCTGTGAACCGTCACCAGATGTATACATTGTATCAATTTGGAAAGCCTAGTTATATTCCTTCATGTTATATCATAATGAGCAGTATATGAACTTGGAGAAATAGGTCAAGGTCACTCAAGTGGGATAGGCTTCTGGCCAATCACCTGTTGCATATGTAATATGCATTTGTAGACCCTAGCTTTAGTTTTCAAAAAAATATAGCAAATACTAAAATTTGACCTTCAAAAAATAGGTCAAGGTCATTCATTTTCAATAGGCTTCTGACCCCTCACCAGATGTATATGTGGTATGAATATCCAATACCTGGGTAAAATCCTTCTTGAGATAGCTTGTCAACAAAAAAAGATGGACAGACGGACATACACTGCCGACGACGACAATACCCTTCTGGCAAAATTTGCCTGATGTGTAAAAAGTAAGAGTATTCATGTTAAAGATTTAAATGTTGCGATTAGAGAGCAGGCAGATTAATGTGGCAATGATGTGAATCCATGTCTGTAGCTACGATGCTGGAATCCTACTGCAACATAATTCTAGGATGGATCCATGCAATATGCCCCTGTACAGGCTGTAATTACCATTCTGTAACCAAGCTGAGAAAAAATCTCAGCATGAATGTAGCATGATCCTGTACACACACACAGCTACCATGCTGCAAGAAAATTGCAGTATGAATGCAGCAGAGCATGCCCCTATGCAGGCCATACATATATGTACATGTACCATGCTGCAATCATTCTATTCAATCTCCAAACATGGTTGCAGAGTAATTTAAATAATTAAAACATGCTGGAATCATGATGCTGCAACCAGGTTTAATGTTATGGAATATTCTGCAGCATGATTCCAGCGATGAGTGTGTACTTAAATCACGCTGGAAGCATCCCTGCTTAAAACACACTGGAACAATTCTGAAAGCCTACTGCACTTCCATTAGTGAGATGTCATATCTTTTTAATATAGTGACTTGTCAATGTTCATGTCTGATGTTGAACCATCAATGTTATTTCAATGTTATTTTGGGCATCATGTTATTAACCTTGACCATCAGCCAACCCAAAGATTAAATACATATGAAAGAAAATTTTGCTGAGGAACTTCAAATACATGCATCTTATTCGTCATTCAATATTCTGCAAGAGAGAAGCGGTCAACAGTTTTCAAAACTTTAGCGGAGATAATGGGCCTATGGATGCGAATTGGGAATGAATGAGTCAGATAAAAACCTAAACCTAGGTGATGAAAAGGGGCAAAATACAGGCTAGGCCAAATCAATTTTGTTCAACTACAAGTTTATCAAAGCTATGAACAATACAAAAATACATGTACATACAGGGGCAATATATGCAGATATGATTTGTGTACTGGTAAAGACTGTCTAATTTGGCACAAGTATACTTTGAAATTGTATACTTTCGATTCTGTACAGATGAACAGCATTTGTAGGCTCTAATTTGGTGGGTAAATGCTGTGTTTTTCCTATAATTTTGTATTTACAAAATAAAAGTCCCTGAAACAAATCATACATGTACATGTATGTAACCTTTATTTTAACATACTATGAGCTTTAGGTGCCCACTTTGAAAACCTACTAAAATATTTTCACATCCAGTGGTCAGAGAATATAAACATAAGATTAAGAACATGTTCTAAATAAAGGTGGAGTCAAAATGCCACTGAGAATTCATCTTGTCCAGTGAAAGTGATGGTCTTTGAGTTTTGGGCAGTACCAGTGGGCCTTAGGACCATCACAAAGATGCAATAAAATCATGATGGAAGCCAATGAAATTGAGAATTCAATAATGACCCCCTCCTACAAGACAAACAGAAGATATAAAGATCACATCTGAAGTAAGGGAGTCACAGTTAACTTAATTTGCTCTACAAGAAGTGTATGTTGTCCTCAGAATTTTGCTAACTACGATATGAGTATGTCTTCACCTAAGAAAAGGAAACTAGTTAATGCAAGCAGAATGCATAAACAAGCATTTGCTCCGGCAGCAAAGTTGCCATTCGATCTAAAAGCAGCGATTCCTGAAAAAATGGCACAATATTTGAAACTAGCTTCCAGGTGCCGTAACACTTCTACAGAGATGTTATTGACAGCAATTTTGCCAACAACAGCAGCATGCCTGGGGCCCAATGTGAGACTGAAGATGTCGGAGTATGGGAATTATGCAATCCCACCAAATCTGTATCTCATAGGTAAGTAAACTTGTAAGCATGTGAATGTTTTAAGTCCTGCAACTTAAGAAGATAAAAATACTCATTTGTGAGGCCCTCTTCTGATATATTTGTTCACTGAAATTGATTTTTGGGGCCAATATTTGGGTATGATACACAAAATGTTAAATAGGCCTAATAATTGTATCTCAAAATACAACATTTTAATTTTTGAGGAAGTAGGGAAA
This sequence comes from Hanleya hanleyi, assembly GCA_036873755.1. Lineage (NCBI taxonomy): Eukaryota > Metazoa > Mollusca > Polyplacophora > Lepidopleurida > Hanleyidae > Hanleya > Hanleya hanleyi. The sequence continues at coordinate 22,815 of JAVTVY010009638.1, forward strand.
TAAATTTCAAACACAGATGAGGAAAATGGTAAATAGGGATGCGCAATCAAGATAAAAAATGTCAAGAATAAATATCATCAGTTTATTTTACCTTAGTTCCATACATTGGCACTTGAATATTGATTTTCTATTCCAGAAAAAAAAAATATTGAAACTTAAATCCATTACCTGTTACTAGTTCAACGTATAATCAGAATTTATTTTATAATTTATAAAGATACAGCGAAAGACTGGATTTTGACAAGAGAAATGATGAACTTTATACCGGTGCTTGAGATTTTTAAATTTTACATTCAAAAATTTCTGATTAATTCACAAATTTGTATGGCAGACCATGAAGTTTATTTTCAAGGCAAACTGGACTGTTGAGAAGAAACTGTGGGATTATGATGATTGAAAACACACTTTATTTTAAAATTAGTCCTGGGTGAATAAAATAGCTATTCAGTGACCGAAACACCCTCAGTCTTGTGTTCATGTTTCCAATAACTGTAAAACAAAAATTAGTGGACAATTAACCCATAAAATTAATTATAGTTTATATTTATAAAGTTGAATTCTAGTTTAGTACTGGTATTTATTTTACCTAGCAGGCCTCTAATGCGAATCTCTGTTATCATTTATTCTGCAAATCGATGAATAGGACAATCACGGTATTCAACATTCTTCAGAAATTAGTAATCCATTTGTAGCAATTTACATCAGCTAATTTCTTCCTTTGCAAAGATAGCAAATAAATTGAGCACAATGGAAGTGTTGTGTAACCTTTCATTGCATGAGCTTCAAGTGACCGAGTGATCATTCAAGAGAAATTTATACCCGAAAATGTTATTGATCAAATTTGCTCACCCCTTGCCAGTCATTTGGCAATTTATTCCCAATGGCTTGGAGTATTGTCATGAAAATTCACACACTTGCCAATCTAAACACGAGGAAGATATTGAAGGAAAAAAAAATTCCGAAAATAATTTCCTATTTACATTTATTTTGTAAGTAATTTTAGTCAATGAGGGTGGCCGAATCCAGTTAAGCATAAGAACCTGAAATGCAGTGTCAAAATTTATCTATAATTGTCAAACAATAGTACTAGGCCACTATTTTCTCCTGTACCTACAAATGGAAATATTAAAGATGTAATCAGCCTCAAATCTGGGCTGAAATGAATGTCTCTCAAACTCTGCGAAAGTGACATATGTTACAACAGGTACAAAATGAAACACATTTGACTACAAGAAATTAAACTTGTTTCTACCATTCACGAGACATGCCGTTTATTTTTCCACGACCGTGTCAACAAGCGTATTCACGTATGGTGCATTGTACCAACGTATGCTGTGCGACATTACCGAACCGTAGGCACGAGCCATGACGTTATCTCATGGCTGCAGTGTGCAGCATTCAAATTGGTGAGCGTCGCTATGTCACTCATAAGTCACGTAGTGACGTCATTTTCCTCTCCGCGTACAACACACATTCAATGGCGAGATAGAAAAGCCGTCCAAGCGGGCAGAGTTACAAATTTCTCTGACAAGATATTCTTGTATCCCACTATCACCAAATATAATACATATGATGCTTTAGTAATCTTCAATGCTGAAAAAACGCTCAGGAGAGAGTTTACAAAATGCATCCATTTTGAGGCTGATTACATCTTTAACCAAATCATTTTCAATATTAATTTTTCATTTTCATATTCCTGTATTTATCAGACTATCAATTTTACTTTTTATTGGGCTAAATCACTCTCCGGTTGCTGTTGAGACTGTAGATCAATTTGACTCTGCATTTGGGGGGTTTTCAACTGGGGTAAGCCCAAGTGCCAATCCCATTGAGTAAAATTATTTACGAAATAAATGTAAATATGTAATTACCATTTTTAATCTGACAAGGGATGGGGAAATTTGAATAATCCGATTTTCGGGTATACATCCCCCTTACACACATATCTTTAACATATCGCGACTTAGATCAATCAACAACTTTTAATCTTTAACAAAAATAAATATGTGCCGAACCTGAAGTGAAACATCAGAACGATTCAAGCTTAAAGTTATGAAACTTTGTTGTTGTTGTTGTTGTTGTTGCAAAGTTGTGTGGAAAAAAAATTGAACTCTGTTCCTCAAACGTGGTCCCTCTGTAAATGGTGCAATTGATTCGTCGGCCCAAGTCAACCTTGCCGCCCCGGAAGTATCGTTTGTTTACAAACACTGTTTGGCGAATGTATTCAACTGAGTGATTAGGTCTACCGTAATGACTATGCATGATGCATGATTGTCCACCACATACCAACCATACGATACATGGATGTCTTCGTATGACTATGTCGACAGTCTGCCTATGAGAAACAGCCTATAGATATCTCCCATCGGCAGGTCGGCTGCACACGCTGTTGGCACACTACTGTTATTATTGTCCTCTTTTGGCAGCCAATTCATGAGTTCGTGCAACATTCATCCAATTTGATAAATTTTGATAAAAATTGTGATTATCTTCAAAACTGCTAGAATCAAAGAAAAAGATAAATACTTTTTATATGATTTTTTCATGAATCACCTTCAAAACCAGGGCTATTCATTATGATTTCAAGGTTATCAAATGGACCATGGGTCAGTCCATTGAACAGTGTGTACAGCTAAAAAATGCACACCAAGCTATATTTTTCCTCCTTATTTACCTTTCTCTCCCATTCGCCCACAAGCCGACTTGCCGACAGTAGTATATAAAGGGCAAATTGGCGCGCATTTAGAAGGAGATAACTCTGTTTGAACAATTTTTCGCGGAGCTCAACGTGACGATCACGTGATCGAGAGGTCAAGGTGACATCCGTGTCAAAAGGTCAAAGGCCACTTCCGGTCACGTGACGGCCCAGCAATAAGGCTGAGACCCCAGTGACTCCCAATGTCAATCTCCCGAAACATGGTCCCCGACAATATTGCCATCTATTTGCCCATGTTAAATGGCCAGTGGGGAACCCTCAGTGTCTCCATACAGCGAGAAACCATATAGGCACGAAAGAAAAATACTTGAAACCATGGGAAGGACGATTTATAGTAATAAACATAATCTATATGTGTTCTACTATGTTATTATGACGACTTTAGGCATGCGCAGATTGGAGTGTAGTAAGTAAAGTCATTATTTTATTATGACGACCCCAGGGTCGAGCGTTTATTGTTCAGTTTGCACAAAAAACATGGCGAATTTCAACATGGCGGCCGCACAACGTTCGTCATATGTATGATGACCGGCAAGGAAGACAACTCTGACGGGGCGAACCCTCTGTAGGCGCAAATTCCCGGTGATCTTCCCTGAGACGTTTTGGGGCCGAGAGGGGCCCCTATTGTTCCGATGGGGTCGAGTGAGGTATCAATGTAAGGCATACGTGAAGGAGCATCCGACGGAAGGGGTGTGACGTTGAAGCGACGCCATTCTGCGCATGCGCAGTAGACAAAGGGTATGCAAATAGACGTTTTGGGGTCTAGGTGGGCCACTAGTGATCCGAGTTGAACGAGCGAGGTATCAATGTAAAGCATACGTGAGGGAACATCAGCCGGGATGAGTGTGACGTGGAACCGACGTCATTCTGCGCATGCGCAGTAGACAAAGTGTATGGAAATAGACGTTTTGGGGTCTAGGTGGGTCACTAGTGGTCCGATTGGATCGAGTGAGGTATCAATGTAAGGCATACGTGAAGGAGCATCCGACGGAAGGGGTGTGACGTTGAAGCGACGCCATTCTGCGCATGCGCAGTAGACAAAGGGTATGCAAATAGACGTTTTGGGGTCTAGGTGGGCCACTAGTGGTCCGAGTTGAACGAGCGAGGTATCAATGTAAAGCATACGTGAGGGAACATCAGCCGGGATGAGTGTGACGTGGAACCGACGTCATTCTGCGCATGCGCAGTAGACAAAGTGTATGGAAATAGACGTTTTGGGGTCTAGGTGGGTCACTAGTGGTCCGATTGGATCGAGTGAGGTATCAATGTAAAGCACTCGTGAGGGAGCATCCGTCGGGAGGGGTGTAACGTGGAACCGACTTCATTCTGCGCATGAGCAGTAGACAAAGTGTATGGAAATAGACGTTTTGGGGTCTAGGTGGGTCACTAGTGGTCCGATTGGATCGAGTGAGGTATCAATGTAACGCATACGTGAGAGAGCATCCGCCGGGATGGATGTGACGTGGAACCGACGTCATTCTGCGCATGCGCAGTAGACAAAGTGTATGGAAATAGACTTTTTGGGGTCTAGGTGGGTCACTATTGGTCCGATTGGATCGAGTGAGGTATCAATGTAAAGCATATATGGGGAGCATCCGCCGAGATGGGTGTGACGTGGAACCGACGTCATTCTGTGCATGCGCAGTAGACAAAGTGTATGGAAAGAGACGTTTTGGGGTGTAGGGGAGCCACTATTGATCCGATTTGGCCGTGCGAGGTGTCAATGTGTAGCATTCGTGAAGGAGCATCCGACGGGATGGGCGTGACGTATAACTGACTTCATTGTGTGCATGAGCAGTAGAAGTGTATGGAAATGGACGTTTTCGGGTCTAGGTTAGCCACCATTGGCCCGATTGGGCTGCGCGAGGTGTCAATGTGTAGCATTCGTGAAGGAGCATCCGACGGGATTGGCTTGACGTGAAACTGACGTAATTGTGCGAATGTGCAGTAGACAAAGGCTATGGAAATAGACGTTTTGGGGTCGACATGGGTCCTTAATGGTCTGATTGGGTCGGGTGAGGTATCGATAGGAAGCATACGTGAGGGAGCATCCGGCTGGGTGGATGTAGGGGTAGGAATATCGTCATTCTGCGCATGCACAGACCGGGAATTGTTGGAAAAGGGTATGGAAATAGACATTTTGGGGCTGGCATGGGCCAATATTGTCCCGATTGGGTCGAGTGAAGTATCAGGTTGAAGCACTCGTGCACCTTGACGCCATGATATACATACACAGAATCAGAGAAAAACAACAACAACAACAAGGATGACAGATGACAGAATAACAACAACAAGTTTTCATATAGTTTATTCTCCCCAATGTTACATCATACCAACGCTGGGGAGTCGCGTTGGGCATGTTTTCAATTCAAGAAGACTCTTGTCCAATCAGAGGCCGCCATTTGGCTCTGTCTCTGTCATATTCGTTCTTGCCCCTTAGATGTATTCTCGGCTGCTCCTGTCCAATCAGAAGCTAAGCTTGGCCCATCTCGACCCCAAAAAGTGTATTTCCATACACTTTGTCTACTGCGCATGCGCACAATGACGTCAGTTCAACGTCACACCAATCATGTCGGATGCGCCTTCACGAATGTTACACATTGACACCTCGTTCAGCCCAATCGGGCCAGTAGTGGCACACCTAGGCCCCAAAACGTTTATTCCATACCCTTTGTCTAATGCGCATGCGCACAATGACGTCATTTCTACGTCACACCCATCCCGACGGATGCTCCTTTACGAATGCTACACATTGACACATCGTACGGCCCAATAGTGGCTCACCTAGACCCCAAAACGTCTATTTCCATCCCTTTGTCTACTGCGCTTGCGCAGAATGACTTCGGTTCCAGGTCACACCCATCTCTGCGGATGCTCCCCCACGTATGCTTTACATTGATACCTCACTCGATCCAATCTGACCACCAGTGACCCACCTAGACCGCAAAACATGTATTTCCATACACTGTGTCTACTGCGCATGCGCAGAATGACATCGGTTCCACGTCTCACCCATCCCGCCGGATGCTTCCTCACGTGTGCTTTACATTGATATCTCACTCGATTCAATCGGACCATTGGTGACCCATCTAGACCCCAAAACGGATGTTCCATACACTGTGTCTACTGCGCATGCGCAGGATGACGTCGGTTCCACGTTACACCCCTCCCGGCGGATGACATTGATACCTCACTCGATCCAATCGGACCACTAGTGACCCACCTAGACCTCAAAACGTCTATTTCCATACACTTTGTCTACTGCACATGCGCAGGATTACGTCGGTTCCACGTCACATCCATCCCGGCGGATGCTACCTGACGTGTGCTTGACATTGATACCTCACTCGATCCAATTGGACCACTAGTGACCCCCCTAGACCCCAAAACGTCTATTTCTATACCCTTTGTCTACTGCTCATGCACAGAATGACATCGATTCCACGCCACACCCCATCTGTCGGATGCTTCAACACGTATGTTTTATATTGATACGTCTCTCGATCCCATCGGACCAATAGGGGCCCCTCTCGGCCCCAAAACGTCTCTGAGGAGAACACCGGGGATTTGCGCCTACAGAGGGTTCGCCCCATCAGAGTTGTCTTCCTTGCCGGTCAGCATACGTAGGACAAACGTTGTGCGGTCGCCATGTTGAAATTCGCCATGTTTGTTTGTGCGAACTGGAAAATAAACGCTCGAGCTTGGGGTAGCACGAATGCTAGAGTCGTCATAATAAAATAACCACTTTACTTATTACACCCCAATCTGCGCATGCCTAAAGTCGTCATAATAACATAGTAGAACACATATAGATTAAGTCTTCATTCCCATGTTTCAAGTATTTTTTTTCGTGCCAAAACGGTTTATCTCTGTATGGAGACACTGAGGGTTCCCCACTGGCCATTTAACATGGGCAAATAGATGGCAACATCGTCGAGGACCATGTTTCGGGAGATTCACATTGGGAGTCACTGGGGTCTCACCCTTATTGTTGGGCCGTCACGTGACCGGAAGTGACCTTCGACCGTTTGACCCGGATGTGACCTTTGACCTTCACAGCACCTTTGACCCGGATGTGACCTTGACCTTTCCATCACGTGATCTTCACGTTAACCTCCGTGAAATTTTTTTCAAACAGAGTTATCTCCCCCTAAAAACGCGCCAATTTGCTCTTTATATACTACTGTCGACACTCCAAAGAGCGATGCCAGCACAACAGGGTGACATTAGTGACATTACATGTACGCCGAGGAGACGAAATCGTCTACACTGTCTATCTCCCCTTCTTTCCAATGCTTCAACAGCATAGTCTACAGATTATTTGTAACCCAGACTACAATAACCAGTTATTTATATTTCTTCCAAATATTGCCAACACGCTGACTTGCCGACAACCTTCAAGGCGACGTCGACGGGTAGGTGTCAGGCACCTCACATACAGGCCCTACATCCTTATTTACAAACAAACCCGGAAAGGATGAAATCGTTTACACTGCCGACCTCCCCTTGCTTCCTTTTCTTTCATAACAGGGGCAGTAACTCAGGCTAGATTAACCACGGGTTACATCCCTTATTTATATTTCTTCCAATTTTGCCAACAAGCCGACTTGCCGACAATCTACACGACGACAGGATCGGTATCAGGTACCTCACATATACATCCTTATTTACAAATAACCCCAAAATGGAGACGAGATCGCATACACTGGCTACCTCCCCTTGTTTGCAATACTTCCATACCAGCTTACCTCCCTTATTCATATTTCTCTCATATTTTGCCAACACGCCGACTTGCCGACACTGCAAATGGTGCCGTCGACGGGGTCGGTATAGGTCACCTCACATGCACATCCTTATTTACGATCTTCTTTATTTTCCCAGGCTATTCGTCCCGCCCCATCTTTTCAATGTCACGTGATTCCTGCCATCCACCTGACGTCAACACGAATATATACATATAATATTCTGGCACTGCTTCACAGGAAAATGAAAACATCACGGTGGAAGGGTAAGTAAGCAGGTTATGGAAACTAATTTCACGCTAGTGTTTTGGAGACATGCCGACTTGCCTACAAGCCGACACTTAAAAGAGCGATGCCAGCACAACAGGGTGACATTAGTGACATTACATATACTTCGATGGCAGGGATTGTATCCAGACTACAATAACCAGTGATTGCCTTCCTTATTTATACTGGCTACAAATCTTGCCAACATGCCGACTTGCCCACATACATCCTTATTTACAAACAAACTCGAAAAAGGACGCAATGGCATACACTGTCAATCTTCACCTGTTTGCTATACTTCGATAACAGGGGCAGTAACTCAGTTTAGAATAACCACAGCTTACAGCCCTTATTCATATTTCTTCAAATTCTGCCAACAGGCCGACTTGCCGACAATCTACACGACGACCGGATGGCTATCAGGCACATCACATATACATCCTTATTTACAAATAAACCCCAAGTGAAGATGAAATGGTATACTCTGTCTAACTCCCCTTGTTTGCAAGACTTCGATACCAGCTTACCTCCCTTATTCATTTTTGTCCCAAATTGTGCCAACACGCCGACTTGCCGACCCTACAAGGCGACGTCGACGGGTAGGTGTCAGGCACCTCACATATAGGCCCTACATCCTTATTTACAAACAAACCCGAAAAGGATGAAATCGTTTACACTGCCCACCTCCCCTTGCTTCCTTTTCTTTCATAACAGGGGCAGTAACTCAGGCTAGATTAACCACGGGTTACATCCCTTATTTATATTTCTTCCAATTTTGCCAACAAGCCGACTTGCCGACAATCTACACGACGACAGGATCGGTATCAGGTACCTCACATATACCTCCTTATTTACAAATAACCCCAAAATGGAGACGAGATCGCATACACTGGCTACCTCCCCTTGTTTGCAATACTTCCATACCAGCTTACCTCCCTTATTCATTTTTGTCCCAGATATTGCCAACACGCCGACTTGCCGACACTGCAGATGGTGCCGTCGACGGGGTTGGTATTGGTCACATCATATACACATCCTTATTTACGATCTCCCTTATTTTCCAAGGCCATTCGTCCCTCCCCATATTTTGAATATCCCGTGATTCCCGTATCCACCTGACGTCAACACGAATATTTACAAATATTATTTTGAGACTGCTTTACAGCAAAATGAAAACATCACGGTGGAACCTAATTCATGCTAGTGTTTTGGAGATATGCCGACTTGCCGAGATGCCGCAGATATGACGACGAATAGTACACCCCTCACGCTCACGGTACATTCATTGATACCCATCCATGTGCCACAAATATTACGACCATAACAGTACTCAACATCAATATATATGGTCACACGCTCAACAATTCCATTTTATTTTATGAATGCGGCCCTATCTCAAGAGTGACAGTCAACAGTTGTCCTATTATCAGAATACGTCACAACCTTTTGTGATGTAAATATGTGAAGAAGCTGGTATCATGATATTCCTACTACCATAACATTGCCGGATCTTTGTTTAGGGCGGCAAGGTTGACTTGGGCCGATTCGTCAAGTAGTAAGCCTAATGAATAGACACTTGGTATGGTAGTTGTTGGTGGTATGTAGTGGAGCATTCGACAACACGTTGTATCGATGATCATGTAACCTTCACCCAACAGACAGATGTACATGTAGTACTCGCGACCGATAATACAGCTACTATAGTTTGTTTCAAAGCAACAAACTTATTTATGTTAAATTGAAGACAGAAGTACAGTCTATTTCAAAGAACACATCTACAATAAAACCTGCTTCGAAGTTCAGTGATCACACAACAATCACTGCACAATACCTACAAATGAAACAATATACTTGCAAGCCATATTTAACGCATGATGTTCATAAAGGTTCCTGGTTTCCTCATTTCTGAATTTTTGGGAAGGGTCTGGATTTAAGATTTAGATCAGAATGTTATAGGTAGCATCAGTATCTTTTGAAAAAGATAAAACTGCAGTTGGTAGAATTTAGTAATCCAAAGTTATTAAGTTGATATGTGTATGTTAGTATTGAACTAAAAAGCTATTTTTTTTATGGCAAGAAACAAGATCAAAAAGATTGTCATGCCATCATTTTATGGCTACTAAAATTAGTTATTTCACATGAATAATCCATTAAAAAACATAAAGGTGTTTGTACTTGAACAACATTAACATAATAAGCAAGTCCTTAAAGTAACAGCTGGGCCACATTGCCTTACTGGTCACATGCCTGTCTTATTTTCTAGAGTGTGGGCAAATGATGTCTCTGACTTTGTGACATCATAAGTGTGTAAAAAGGGGCACATCTTTGATTACAGTTAAATGTACAGAATAATATTAAATTATATTTCAATACCTTACATGTCAATGTTAAGATTTAATTTTGACTGAGAGAAGGTACTAGTACATGCTGTCATTCTACTGTACATGTAGCTACAGGTACATGTTTTATAAAGTTATTTTTCATTTTTCAATAGGAGTAGGTGAACCCAGCAGTGGAAAGTCACCTGCGTATGATATGGCAATGGATGACCCATATTGGGAGTAAGAGAGAAGGAGTGAATTTACAGCTTGGGGAATTCACAAAAGCAGCTCTTTTAAGGACACAAAGCAACTTAGGGGGCAGAGGCATAATATGCGGAGACGAGGTATCCCAGAGTTTAAATGCTATGCTAAAGAGAAGTACCAATGATACTTCAGGTATGTTGTAAATAGCTACAAATATGATCGAATATACATGGATTACAAGTATTTTGATATGCCTGTCCAATGCTATACTCACCATTGTTCAATGCCGACACCCTCTTTCAACGTAATTTTAAGTCCAAACCAGTCTAGACGTACATAGATCATTTTTGAAAACATACAAAAACTGTACACCCAATATGAAATTAAATGTGTAGTATACATTTTAGTGTCTTGATATGGCATATGGCTGCACCATATGAAATTTCAAAAACAGACATCTCCAAAATCCTTTTTGAATAAGAAATATATATGCCTCTTGAATAATAAATACAAAGGACATTCATGCTACCCAGCTAAAAGATATACTTGAAACATTCGATTAAAAAAACCCCAAACTATTCGTGCTGAAACTTTTTATATTTGCAAATGCGGTGTTATATGGGAAATATATTTTTTTACGAAAACACAAATTTGAAAGATAAATGCTAAGTAAACTTTATAGTAGGTGAGCAGCATGCGTTTTGTACCATGTCTGTTGCCTCGAGGGGAAGATTAATTTCCTCTACATGATGGCTGTACATATTTCACATATGTCCAGCTAATCATAGATAGTAGATACATGTAGTTATATCAACGGTATATGATCGAAATAACCGTGAACGTGACAATAAAAATCCAAACTCACTCACACTCACTTATTGAAGAGGTTTATATTTCAATATTTCAATTTCCAAACTTGAGATCTGGTTCATAAGGAAAATGTTTCAAAAGTTAAGTTTCATCAAAATATTGTTATACCGTATACCATGAACCGTGCAAAGCACTGAGAACCCCTCTGTCTTGGTGGAATTAAAATAAGGCCCTTGGTGAAGAACAAGCAGTTGAAGGGAACAGGCAATTGGCAACAAAATTGACAGTTTAACATACTAGTCAATCAGGAAATATAGGTCAGTGTGATAAAAGATTTCTGTAATTATCAATGAATGATAACAAGTTGACATAATCTTAAATGGCAACCCCAAAAACGGTCGATCTCACAACTTTTTTATTGGCTTCTGTTTTGTGACCACATGCATGTGTGAAATAAGTTGGATGGGCATACTGGTATTCATTCTTGAGACATGAGAGTAATGACAAAACAAAGCTGGGTGAAGGTACATACATATATATGTTGAATACCAGTATGTGAAACTTCTACATGTATCCTAGATATTACATTCTGCAGACTTGGCAAATTAATGTAAGATATATTTTAGAATAATATTTTCTTATACTATGCAGGTGAAAGGGAAATTCCAAAATCGTAATTATCATGAAATGAGCTTATGATCACCATGAAAGCGAGCAATAATTTATGATCATTTTTGCGATCTCTTTTGGAACGAAAAAGTGATCAACAAAACGATCATAACTTCTCCATGAGTGCTATGACTTTGGCAATCATAATTTCAACTCGCAGTTATTCTCACATTCCATGCTATCCATGACAATAGCGCTCTCGGCGAGCACAGCCATACCTTTACTCCATGCTATTCATGACATGGTGACCTTGATGATCATCAGCTGTGACACCCTCCATATGCTATTCATATTCATATCGATCTTGACGATCATAGCAACCTTGATGATCATCAGCTGTCCCATTGCACTTCATACTATCCATGATCATAGCGACCTTGATGATCATCAGCTGTCCCATTGCACTTCATACTATCCATGATCATAGCAACCTTGATGATCATCAGCTGTCCCATTGCACTTCATACTATCCATGATCATAGCAACCTTGATCATCAGCTGTCCCATTGCACTTTATACTATCCATGATCATAGCAACCTTGATGATCATCAGCTGTCCCATTGCACTTCATACTATCCATGATCATAGCAACCTTGATGATCATCAGCTGTCCCATTGCATTTCATACAATCCATGATCATAGCAACCTTGATGATCATAGCTACTGCCACACAGTCAGTGTAATCCATGATCAAAGTGACCTTGGCGTTCATGCTATCGTAAACTGGCTGCTCCCCGCAATTGTCCTATTTTTAGACGGAGTGGCGGGGAGAAATACACATCGTCTGCCAAACGCCGGTCGCGTTGCACAATGAGATTCAAAATGAAGATTCTCTATATTTGTGAGGACATTTTCAGTAAAATTTCGTTGAATTTAATCAAACCTGCAATCAGGAATGAAACTGAGAAACTGGAGGAAATTTTCTGACGCATTTTTTCACCCAAATTTGTGACACTATTTCCGACTCGCATTAGTGCTTAACGTGCACAAATTCCGCGAGTAAAGAGAAATTTATCAGCATGTCTTTGTAACTCAACTGTAAAATTAAATTTGTATTACAGTTGTCATGTAATATTCCCAGAAAATAGCCCCGCTAGGTCTAGGTGTCCTGTCCAATAACCCGGCAGTCATGCTATAGACATTCCCAAGGCAAGGAGCACTACTTTTCAACGAGGAAAAAGGATGAATTTACTATTAAATCCACAAATTCAGAGGGAGATCCAGATGTTTAGGGGAGCGTTTTTATTATAGAATCAGATACCATAAAGATTTCCACGAAAACAAGGAGATAAAAACGTTCGCTCCCTTTTCCAACCACACTGACGAATGATGCAAGAAAATGGCGACCAGTTATGCTGGGCTATCTATGGTAAGTTGGGAGATAAAAATAACTATTATTTGCTACGCATCAGCTATGGAAAATATAATCATAAAATTCTATAGTCATCAAAGATTTTATATATAACAATCACAATACTTACTTTGGTCAGAATTAGTTCGTAAATTCTTCAATCAAAGTTTTCTCAAAAATGTGACCTCTCCGAAGATCGCTAGCAGATGACGTGCGTAGGAATTTCGACACTAAATAGTCCAATGCAAAACCAATATTCCTACCACATTTGAACGTCATAATAATATGATCTAGCATCCATATTAACAGATTTAATGAGTAAACACTCAGAACACGAAGAAAAGTACTTTATAATAGCAAACTGACTCCAAACACTGAAGGTCAAATCTCAAGGTCACCCACTCGCCGATAAATTACAATGGCCGCTCTGACGAGAGGCACAGTGATCTGGGATGCAAAACAATACCGACGGTCACGGATGTACAAAGGGAAGCAACTTTACCAACGTCACGGCAGAGGGCGTGACTGCTTGGGGGTCAGATCGAAGATTGTTAACATGGTGGATCAAAGGAAATTGACGCAAAACGGTTTCCAGTTCGATAAATGGGCGGTCAAAATGAAATTAAAACAGATGTACTGCAGAGTGACTATCCTAACATATTGACAGACACACGGGGCGCTCTTGTTGTATGATACAAGATATATATTTCTAGTCCAAATGAATTGAAGAATCTGGTATGTTCTTCTGTGACGTCGATCATTCGCTATGACGTTGCAACAATCCACCCACACAGCAAATTTTAACGGTCCACCAGTGGCCCACCATCGGCTGTACTGGTGGCCCTTTGATGGCCACCGCCAGAGGACCACCACAATTTTGCTCATCGGCCCACCAATGGCCCGATTACTTCGGTCCACCAGTGGCAGCCTCTTCTGTCCCGACGGTCGGTTTCCACTGGTGGCCCATTGTTGGCCACCGTCGAAGGACCACTAAAGTTTTGCTCATCGGCCCACCGGTGGCCCGATTACTTCGGTCCAGCAGTGGCTGCCACTGTTGACCCAATTGTTGGCTTGACAATGGCTGCTATTGCTCACACGGCTGTTGATCAATCTTGCGATGATGTAAATACTCTAATAATTCAATGATAGGAAGTGATTTCCCCAGTGATTGAATTATTAGAGTATTTCCAGCATCACAAGAATGTTTCTGATTGATCAACATTCGAGTGAGCAGTGGTACCCATTCCCCGAATTCCTCGAAATCCTCAAATATTTCAATCACATCCAATTTTTAGACAAAATAAATCATTAAAGTAAATTTAATCACCCTCTAAAATCATTCAAATGATTAAGAAATAATGGATTATTTGTTGATTTTGGACCATTTCTCGAAGTGTACTAAATAAATATGATCATAAATATTTATTTAGTACACTTCACAAAATGGTCCAAAATCAACAAATAATCCATTATTTCGTAATCATTATGATTTCGCAGGGTGATAAATTTAGTGTAATCATCGTATTTTGTCCAAAAATTGCATGTGATTGAAATATTCGAAGATTCGGTGTACTTTCAGCTAGACAATCAGCTGCACCTACTAATTAAGACGACATGATGTAGTCTTGTTTTCAAGAAGTAACATTTTCACCGAAGAAGGCTTGTAATAAGACTCCATTTTTCAGTTCAGAGGGTGATGATAAAGGAATAATCTCATTCTTTTGCCAGCTCTCATATCGAAGACTTTATTTCAGTCAATTGTCATGACACACAAAATGAAATAAAATGTTCGAGAATTTTATATTCGAAACAACATTCTTGGAATAAAAAAGTCCGCGATTAATTTTTCCAAATGTTTTCAATGTTTTTGATATTGTTCAAAATGTAAATTTATACGTTTTCTAAGACTTTTTGAATGATGCTCATTGCTGCTTTGTCAGCTCGGCTCCTTCGCCTGCCATCTCGATCACATGAATTATTCCGGCCGCCGACTGCGGTTTCAATCTCTTTATCGTTGGTTTACAGGTGATGTGACTCCTCTCACACTCTAAAACAGAAGCAGACAAGGCATTGGTCAAAATTATCCTCATATTAACGATTGAAAACAAGGACTTTTTTACTGTCAAGCTTTATACGAATGTAAGATCATATGGAGAATATCGTCAGTGGTTGAATATATATCTCTGGATAGTAATGATATTATCAAACTAAACCTCAAGGGAGAATTGCGAAAGCAAACCTTTCAGACTAATTAATACAGCCTGCGCACCGTCTCAACCAGAGTTAACAGTGCGTGTAATGCTTAAATTCTCTTTAACAAAATGGGTCCAAGATATTATGCCCTTAAACATACAGAGTAGACACTAACAGGGCTATCCCCGAAAAAGAGAAAGGGGGGGAAATAGCCTATGAGATAATGCGTAATAAAGGGATGCTTAGGAGATAATCATCAGATCAGTGATATTATGGGATTAATCGATTAAGATGTTTCTAGAAATCATACAGCATATTATGATGCCCATTTCAGGGCATAAGCTTGATCCTTATGGTGAACCTGTTTATGGTGTTTCAAAATCATACATGACGTGAAAAGTGGCATTCACTAAAACGAATACCAGATGAAAGTGGTGATTTCAACAATCAAGTGGCATAACTCGTAAGGGGAAACAAGTTGGATCAGGTCAAAAAGGGTCACGTTTACATCTTCATGTGGTGAATATAATAATGTGGTAAATTTCTAAAGATTCTAGCAAAAGGATATGTGACGACAATATGGGAATAGCTGTTTGTTCGTGATGGTAATCAGGCTGAATTTTTTTTCAATCTAAAACCTGCCACATTAGATTTTTCTAGAAGTTTACATACTGAAATATCAGACTCGAAAAAAATGCGATGCTCCGTTGTATAAAAATGGAGATATTATTGATTAAAATGTGCACCTCGGCCCGATTTGGTATTTTTGAGGCATTTACAGTGAGGATTTTCTCTTACAGCAAAAATATGACACCTCAAACCAAAATAATTTTGTCACACGATATATTAGGAAGTTTGTTTATTGGAAAGAACCACGAATGGTTTTGCTTTGAAGTGTCTAATCGTTTTTACATGAGAAAACCCTTCATGAAAATGCCATAAAATACCAAAATAAGCCCGGGAGCACAGTTTGATCAATCATATCTCCATTTTCATGCAACAGAACATCTCAGTTTTTTCGAAGGGGATATTTCAGTATGTAAACTTCAAGAAAAATCTTAAACGGGAGGTTTTGGAGTGGAAAAAAAATCGGCTTTATCACCATCACACCTAAAGGAGTTTTTCGTATGTAAACGTCACATATCCTTTCTACCAGGAATTGTGTTGTGTTCACTAGAGAAGGCAGTATATAGAATATATTCATTCTTCTTGGCCAAATGAAGAAAGGAGATGAAGTCTGAATTTGTAATCCACTCTAACCAAATTATCAGCTATACAAATTTGATCTCTCGTACTTACTGAACACAGTCACAGTATTATTCAACAAAGTCCATGAACTTGTCTGTGCCCCTTTTCCTGACCACTTCCAGCTATATGGGCAGGATCAGTCCCCAAAATCGCTTTCATATGGTGGTGTGTCTGACATCATTTCCCCACAAAAGTCCTGAAGCACTAGTCTGAAATCAACATGAAAAGTACATGATCATTTTGCATATGTTATTCTTGCTGACAAATTAATTCAAATGTTCGTGCTGGTGAATTAATCCGGATGTGGATAGTTAATAGTTTGTGTTCAGTCGCTGAAAAATGCAAAGACAAATTGAATATTATAACATCCTCCCAAAAATACCCTGATCTAATTGGAGATAATACTACCACCAAAATAACTTCTAGGACAGGTTATACCGTACATTATTTGTTTAATAAGTAAAACAATTGATCAATTACAGTGTACTAATATTGTATTCTGGAAGATTTTACTCACAACTGACTGAGACAGAATCTTGACTACTGCCAATATATTTCGCAGCTTTATTCATTAAGCAGGGTTCTGTAAAAAGACAGAAATAAAATGAATTAGAGCATTGAAATTAAAGGAGTTGATTACACACAATCTGTAATCATCATTCAATATTTGTCAGTGTAAATTGCTGAATACAAGTCAAATTCATCTTATTGGCATGATTGAGGATTTTTCATAGACAAAATTTGGCATATTCCATATAAAGATGAGCCATTCACTCCCTGAGAAGAGAAAAAATGAAGTTGACCAAATCATGAAGTTTTTTGTTTTTCTTTATCCATCAGAACCCAAAGAACGTTTTAGAAACAAAAGCCAGACACGGACCAGTATAATTTCAGCCTCAGGTGAAATTGAATTTCCACTAATTTGAGCTTCTTTGGATAAATCATGTAAATAGGCAGCCGTGAATTTGAGTTACTGACACAATTCCAGTGCAGAAAGTTCTGCATAATATGGTTATTCATCATTTTCAAGCTCACTGAGAGGTAGCAGGAAAGATAACACAAGGACTATTGTATTTCCAATGAACACACAAATTCTTTTGTGTTGGCTCTCGACCAGTGGTAAATCCTTGCATGCATCCAGTTCTGTAGAGACAAGGTTGATCAAGGAAAACTGGGTTTGACAAGTTAGAGGGCAATGAAGGAAACAACTAAACTCATATAACCAGTCACTTTCAGGAATTTAAGTTTGGTTTAAATTTTTCGATCCATTTTTGTCGGCCTGTTACTAACATCATTTTGGACAGATTAGATGTGATGTTAGCAACACCACCTGAAGGCAATATTCTCTGACCCACCATTCTGCACTCACTTGTACCAAACTTATTCAAAAAGGAATTTTATGCATGAAACAAGCCTGGGATAAAGACAGCAAACTTTGGGGACATTTTCTTGAGTTTTATTTGAAGTTGTTGATAACATCACAAAGGACGGAAAACTAACAGTAAAAACTTATTCGCCCAGAATTACTGCATGTCTGTATTGAATGTAACAACTGGATAGCACAAATATACTCTTCATAAAACAAGTAAACAAAAGTTGTCAGTTTTGTCAAACCCAGTTATTTATTCTCAACATGCAAAGATATCAGCCGACAGTCTGATGGTCTGGTTCAACGCGTTAAGGATGATGATGAAGCCATAGTTTCACACTCTCTCGCTCACACTAGAGTTCATGTTCCAGTTCATGAAATTTAAAATAAACATCCCCTGAACGTTGGTGTGAGATAAGTTCAGGTTCTTCAAGAACTCTGGTGACAGAAGACATATCCACATCATAATCGAAGCCATCTCGCCATGCCCATACCGCTGGCTGCCCCTTGTAAGGCTGGAAGAGGTACCGAATAGTTAAGCTCCCTGGGCCAACACCGACCACCTGGAAAGAAATTTTATAGATCTACATGAGTAGAGTACCTTTAGCCGGTACGAGACCATGGACGCATGGACGCATGACGTCACTTAAATAGGTCGGAGGGGTATAAATACGAGCAGGTGTACGGGAGAGTGCGAAGCTATTTTGGTTGACTCAAGGTCGTTGAGAGTACCGTCATCCACCTAATTTCTATACGTATTCGGTTATTTATACCGCATGACATCATGCCACGTTCTCCCCCGAACATATAGATAAGTGGTCTCGTCTACCGTCAGCCACTCAACTGTTCATCTCGCTTCAAAGGTAGACAGCATACCTGGCTCATAGAAGTGAAATTAACATTTCTGTTGAAGATCATCTGCTTTATATTGCAATAATCGATAATTGCGACCCGTTGAAGTGTCTTAAGACCACGGACAAAGCCTGGGAAAAAGTGGAAGTCACATCTCGACGATATAGGTAAATCTTTTGGAGACGAGCGCCAACCTCCACTGAGTATTCACCTAGATGAAGAGGCCTACGTCGCTATAACCACGTTTACCCGCTGATCATTGGAAAAATCTGAGGTGAGTGAATTCTATTTCACATAAGATGAAGCGTCATAATAAAGCTATGTTGTATTATATACATCACCTCCTTACACCGCAATTATAAGGAAAATGAAACGCCATTATATCCTATCAACGACGGAAATCTGCCCTTCCCAACACCTCCAACCCGTCAGCCGTAATAACGCTATACAGGGAGGAATTACATACTACTATTATTTTTCGCATTTTGTTGCGGGGCTATACCCAGTTTTACATTAACCAAGAAATGTATGCATAACTTGAAAATAACCACTACATTCCTACCGCGAAAGCCGCAGTTCAAAGTAGAAAACAACTGCGTGTGTTAAGATACATGTATCCACATATGCCAACGCGTTCAACACTAAGGCAGGGGTAAAGTGGAACACGCAGCTTTCATAGTACATATCAACAAAGCAGTGTGCTAATCAACAAAGCAGTGTGCTAAATATAACACATATACGAACAGATATGGCAGTGTGGTGTAGACCTAGACAAGCTTACATATTAATGGGCTATCCTATTATTTGTATATGTAACTTACCATCGTTCAGTCTGCTTCATAAGGGTATTCCTTTGCGTACAAGAATCAATCTTGAAATATTCAATTGATACGCAAATCGCGAACAATAACAGCGCGTCATACCACTCACTATATCATTACTATGAAATGGAACGATAAAATCACACACATCTGAAACGACACATGATATCATAACATTGAAAACAATGTCTCCAACTCCGTTAAGGAACATTTTCCTTTCAATTTGTGGATAATCCGCCAACACAGCTCGATATCAGATTTCAAAAAATCGTACGTTCTATCGCCAGGCCAACACATAGTCAGGCCGGTATATATATATATGTATACATATATATATATACGTCTCATATCGAAGCATTAGTACTGCATGCTTTTCGAGTTCGTCGCTATGGCAACGACCGTGTAGGTTCATATAACCCGTTCTCCAAAATCTAGAGCGCAAAAATTAGCCGCGTTTACTCATCTAACAATACCCAAGTATACATAGCTTGTTACCAGAGTTCAACGTGTGTATGATTATAACATACGGTACAGTTCACTAACGTTAAACACGCAGCACATGTAAGACAGGTCAGATTACCGTATAGCTCAAACCCCCAGGCCTGCGTTATTTTTAACCGCATAAAGAATAATATGTAGGTACTTACGGACGGTTGATATCTTCATATAGTGACGTACGTCCCAGTAATCAAATGAAACCATAAAACTGCTTCGGAATTCATTATCAATATTTCAAAATCACACAAAACGAATGTTCTTGAATATCCACTTAATGACACAATGCATATTCCTTTAAATCCAGAACTGCACACAGTTAGTCAAGGGATGGATAGCCCCTAATGTCTAGGTTCCACATTATACTACAGAGCGCTCTGTAATATGAGACCATTTTTACTCCTCGAGCAAATTTTGCCCGAAGGGTATTGTCGTTGTTGTTGGCATCGTCTGTCTGTCTGTCCGTCTGACTTTCTTGTGAACACGATATCTCAAGAAGAATTATAGCCAGGCATTGTGAATTGATACCACATATGTATTGGGGGAAGGGTCAGAAGCCTATTAAAAATGACCGACCCTGACCTATTTTATCAAGGTCAAATTCTAGTACTCGCTATATTTTTGTTAGGATTGAATCTAAGGTCTCCAAATTCATATTAAATATGCAACTCGTGATTGACCAGAAGTCTATCCCAGTTGACTGACCTTGACCCAATGTTTATAGGTCATATACTATTTATTGTGATATGATATGAAAAAATAAAGCTGGGCTTCCCAAATTAATACTACGTATACATATGGTGAAGGACCAGAGGTGTACTGAAGATGACCGACCTTGACCTATTTTATCAAGGTCAAATTTTAGTATTTGCTATATTTTTTATAGCATTGAAGCTAGGGTCTCCAAATTCACATTAGATATGCAACTCGCGATTGACTAGAAGTCTATCCCAGTTGACTGACCTTGACCTAGTTTTTATAGGCCATATACTGTTTATTGTGATATGATATGAAAAAATAAAGCTAGGCTTTCCAAATTAATACTATGTATACATCAGGTGAAGGTCCAGAGGTGTACTGAAGATGACCGACCTTGACCTATTTTATCAAGGTCAAATTCTAGTACTTGCTATATTTTTCTTAGGATTGAAGCTAAGGTCTCCAAATTCATATTAAATATGCAACTCGTGATTGACTAGAAGTCTGTCGCAGTTGACTGACCTTGAGCTATTTATTCAAGGTCATGTACGGTTTATTATGGTCTAATACGAAGAAATAAAGCTAGGCTTTCCAAATTAATACTATGTATACATCTGGCGAAGGTCCAGAGGTGTACTGAACATGACCGACCTTGACCTATTTTATCGAGGTCAAATTCTAGTACTTGCTATATTTTTGTTAGGATTGAAGCTAAGGTCTCCAAATTCATATTACTTATGTAACTGGTGATTGGCTAGAAGCCTATCGCGGTTGACTGACCTTGAGCTATTTATTCAAGGTCATATTCGGTTTATTATGGTCTAACATGAAGAAATAAAGCTAGGCTTCCCAAATTAATACTATGTATACATCTGGCGAAGGTCCAGAGGTGTACTGAAGATGACCGGCCTTGACCTATTTTATCGAGGTCAAATTTTAGTATTTGCTATATTTTTTTAAGCATTGAAGCTAGGGTCGCCAAATTCATATTAGATATGCAACTCGGGATTGACTAGAAGTCTATCCCAGTTGACCGACCTTGACCCAAATTTGTATAGGTCATATACTGCTTATTGTGATATAATATGACAAAAATAAAGCTAGGCTTTCCAAATTAATACTATGTATACATCTGGCGAAGGTCCACAGGTGTGCTGAAGATGACCGACCTTGACCTATTTTATCGAGGTCAAATTTTAGTATTTGCTATATTTTTGTTAGGATTGAAGCTAGGGTCTCCAAATTCATATTAGGTATGTAACTGGTAATTGGCTAGAAGCCTATTCAAGTTGACTGACCTTGACCTATTTTTCAAGGTTATATACGGGTTATTATGGTCTAACATGAAGAAATATATCTAGGCTTTCCAAATTAATATTATGTATCCACCTGGTGAAGGACCAGAGGTGTGCTGAAGATGACCGACCTTGACCTATTTTATCGAGGTCAAATTCTAGTACCTGCTATATTTTTGTTAGGATTGAAGCTACATTATTATCACTTCAATATTTCAGAGAACAACATGGATTCCTTTACCCGTGTCGAAGATCTGAACGCTTGGGCCGAACGACATGGGCTTTCGAACGATGATGCCGTCAACCTCCGACGAATTCAGCTGCTGGCGGATTCGCTCGGTCGTCTCGTCCCCAGTACAACGATCCAGTGCGATCTCTGCACCAAAACGTTCGCCAGTAGGAGATGCATGTTACAACATAAACGAAGGATACACCACGGTCATTCTCTGTTATGTACCGTGTGCGATAAAACGTTCGCCCGTCCGGATGCACTGAAAGCACACCAGCGTATCCATTCGAGGAAAAGACAAGCGGAACCAACCGACAATCAAGGGGGAAAATATTCTAGGAAAAACGGTAAGTCATTCATCGTTTAAAGGAACCAGTCCAACTATATCATCTAACGCTCCTACTAAGAGAATTTACGCCTAGTACTTAACACAACACCGCGCCCCACTTACTAAATGTCGGTCATCAATCATATATTTCGCTATTGAACAGATCAAGTTCCGGTGGCATCGTGTTCGTCGTCCGATGGTTCAGAACCTCCTCCAGAACAAACTGCAGGTAAATTACTTAACCGTATCAGAATAGAAGAGAAACTAATATGAAGGGTCCACTCTCTGTTTAAGTTTATGATAATATTACAGCACATATAAGGGGAAGTGGGAAGAGATGCCGATATACCGACAGGGTCACATGGCTTCGCAGTATAGTCTTCTGGTTAACCTATTTTAAGAATCTAACAATTCGTGACATGCGTTATATCTCAGGTACGCTTTTATTGTACCTCGACAGTTCATCGCTGTATTCAATCTGAGCTTAAGGGCGAAATAACCCGACGGTTGAAAATATATGTTTCATTATATCTTCAGGTCAACCCGCTCGACTGGCCAAATGTAACTGGTGCGGAAGATTCAAGTGCCTGTTACCCCGAAAACAGTTCTGCGAGGAATGTTCTAGCGGAGGCCGTGAGTGTTCTTCCTGTCATCGGCCACTACCCGAACGATTTTATACCAACCATCCACACCATTGTAACAGTTGCCACGGCAAACAGTCGGGAGGGGCGAAGTCTTCGTCGTCCGCGCTGAACGGAACTCTGCACACCCACACTATTCAACCTAATAAAACGACTAATTCGGACATTCTACATTTTTTTAATAGCAATGAAAACGCGGTTCGTCAACTGCTGACGACAACTTTGAACGAACAAAGGGGGATCAAGTGGTACGTCTCCCTACAACTCCGCCTCGCTCGAACGAATAATGATGGTGAGACCATTTACTCCGAACCCCTGTTCAGAAGTCTTAATCTCATTAGCACAAACCTATCTCAACTCGAACAGCAGCTCGCCGAGTCATTCCAAAAAATACATTCCAGCTTCCAGGAGTATCAGCGAGACGGAAGCCAGTGGGTCTTGGACGAAATTATACACCTTCAGATTAACATCGCTCAATATGTACCCTTTCAAGGTAGTAACTATATCCCCACGCCACAGAATCTGCGTAAAAAGATGGCGATTGTCAACCCGCAGAACACCGATCAGTTTTGCTTTCTGTGGTCGATTCTAGCGGCCTTACATCCGGCGAAGCGTCACGCGAATCGCATTCGACAGTATAAACCGTACTTGAACGAGATAAACGTCGACGGAATCGATTTTCCTATCCCACTATCTCAAATATCGAAATTCGAAGCTCGTAACGATATATCCGTGAGCGTGTTCGGTTACGACAAAGGGGTTTTCCCCCTGCATATTAGCGAACAAAAGTTCGACAGACACGTCGATCTTTTACTCATCTCTAAAGACGAGAAGAGACATTTCTGCTTGATCAAGAACATGAGCCGATTGTTGGGGGATCGTACAAAACATGCTCATGCTCAATTTTACTGCAATTATTGTTTGCACGGGTTTTCCGCTAGACATTTGTTAAACGATCACATTCCCTACTGCTCTCGACACGGCCCGCAGCGAATCAGACTCCCCGAAACCCCAGAAGAGCAGTGGTTGGAATTCAAAAATATTAAGAAACAGTTACGCGTTCCGTTCATCATTTACGCCGACTTCGAATGTTTTACCCGTAAAATTCATTCCGAATCCGGGGCTACCACCAAATACGAGCGACACGAACCGTCCGGGTTTTGTTATACCGTAGTGAGTACAATGCCCGAGCACAGTACGCCCGCGGTGGTATATAGGGGTCCCGATGTCGTGGAAACTTTCCTGGAAAAACTCGTAGAAGAAGATAAACGAATCTGCGGTATATTAGAGTTTGTCAAACCTATGCAGATAACCCGGGAGGAGGAAAAAGCCTTTAAAGCGGCGACGCATTGTCATATTTGCGACAAGGAACTAGGCGCTGACAGAGTACGCGACCATTGTCACTTGACGGGGAAATACAGGGGTCCCGCTCACAATCAGTGCAACCTACAGTATAGATTCAGAAGGTCTACCAAGCGGGAAAAGCGCCAGTTTTTTATACCCGTCGTTTTGCATAACACTAAGGGCTATGACGGTCACCTCATATGTAGCGTTATGGGAAAATTCAAGGGCCTGAAAATAACGTGTATCCCGAATAACATGCAGAAATACATCTCCTTCTCTCTGGGTAATTTAAGGTTCCTCGATTCCCTACAGTTCCTCAATGCCTCCCTCGAAACTCTGGTCGACAACATGTCTAAGGAAGGTACTGAAAAATTTCACCAGCTCGGGCAACAT
>JAVTVY010009639.1:0-48186 GCA_036873755.1 Hanleya hanleyi
AACTACTCACTACTTTCGTCGACATCGGAGCGTTTTGGTTCAAACTGGTAACCCTGTAAACCTTCATTTGTCTCTTCGTCAGAACTTGAAGTCAGGCTAGCCTCCTCGTACGTCGCTATGTTTACATGCTTTCTGCGCTTTCTAACTCCACGAAATAAAGAGCTCCGAGGTGATACAACGTCACTGCTCTGAGTGAGATAGCCAGCATGGCGGCAGCCGGGGAACAATAATACAACGGAGATAATTTCGTTCGTACTCGGTGCAAAAAAATCCCCAAAAATATTTGTTGCTGCTATTTCAGTATTTCAATGTAGCTCTTTCCCACAGAGTGCATGTTGCCTCAGCCTTTACGTTCACTTTAAATATTCTACAAAATTTCTTTTCAATTTCATTTCAGGACAACTTTGTCATGCTCAAAGTATCTAGCTTTGACATAAAGTTAGTCCACATTAAACTATGGGGACATTGATATGATCACCCCACTTGTTGTAAAGATCACATTTGTCAAACATGAATTTGCGTGAGTGAGTGAATAGAATTTAACGTCGCTTTCAACAATATTTCAGCTATATCATGACGAACCAACCAAGCACCACCCAGCCAAGTTGAAGAAATCTTTGAAGCAGCATGGAACACTGAGGACAGCACACAAGACACAGGCAGGATGCTTACATGGTGCAATAAAGACAAGTGATATTACAGTGCTAGGCATCACATTATCAAGTTCCTGTTGCTTCTCAGAAAAATGCATTGAAGCAACAGGAACCTGTGCCCACCCAACCACCCGCCACACACATGAATTTGAACTATAACGAAGTTGCTGCTATAATGAGTGAATGAGTAGGATTTTAACATTGCATTCAACAATATTTCAGTCATATCATGATGACCTAGTCACATTATCCTGACACTGGGCCAACTAATCCTTGACCTATCCTCTTCCTGCTGAGCACCAAGCGAGGAAGACAAGTCTTTGGTAGGACTCGGCCCGGGGTTGAACTTGGGATCTGCTGCTTGTGAGACGAGCGCTCCACCACAAAGCCACCGCATTGCGGTCTGCTTTTATGAAGAGAGCAAGGTTATCAAGGTACATTTGTTTCTGGGGCAGTCAACATCATAAAAATTATTTTGTTGTAATGAATATCATAACAAAAAACAAAAAAAAAGATCCACTGCAGTTTGTTTCTTGCAGAAATCGATGCTATGAAAATTATTCCAAACACACTATCTGAAAACAAAATCCAATAAGCCCAATAATTGTTCTCCAAGCATGCCTAAGAATGTTACACGAACGTGTCCCTTTGTATAACCGATGATTGATGGTCGATAAATAATTGACGAATGACCTCCTTTGGCATATTCTGCTTTACATGTATAATGCAAGGCTGAACTTTTGATAGAGCCTTAGATTTACTGGGCTACAATCGCCCTCAGGGACTGCTTGGGGTATGGTTAAACAAGTTGAGTGGTTCTCAATATTCTATCATAATTTCTGAATTGTCTCCGGCTTCTTGTAGGAACTATGGCTCGAACAACGCGATGATCAACTTCTCCATCATCTTCTTGTCCGATCACGTAAAGACAAACCCCGAAACAATAGCAAGATCTATAGCTCTGACTATATTGACCCCAATCTCATGAGACACACATCAATCTAATTATTTCTTGGACTAACACCTAGGAATGAGGTCAATGAGGCTTGATCTGTGATAATATGCATACACCTCTCTGAGACTATACTTAAAAGAAAACTTTTACCTGGTCTTTAAATAAACTAACCAGATGGCGAACCAATACAGAAGTGGTTTTACGATGATGTGTAGTATTGTGGTGTCCATTGTTTGATGATGGAAACACCATTAATCAGTTTAGAGAACCATCTCTCTAAAAATCGATGCAATAAAGCGTTTTTTGCCCAATAAAGTCAAGAAAATATCGAACTAAGTGACATCCGCAATAGGGGATCATGGACGTATATTTGCATCTGATGGCTCAAATTGCTGCCTATCTGATTTGAATAATAATAGAAAACACTATAGTGCACACTACATGTATACACAGGGTTCTGCCCAGAAATTTATTAGTGCCGGGCACCAGAGGGAGCGAAGCGACTGGGGGGAGAGGGGTTTGGGGGGAGAGTACGAGAGAGGGGTGCCCCCCTTCTGGACCACAGGCGATTTTTTTAAATTAGCGTAGGGAATGGTGCTCTGTCAGAGCAGTTGAGAAGTAAATGTTTCTAGTCCCTAAATGAGACAGGAAACTGGAAAAGAAACACAAATCTGAAGTTGCTTGGGGCTTTATGAATTATGAAATACAGGTCAAGTGATATTCGTGGCGCGATAAAACTTCATAGCAGACGACATAATAACCTCCATTCTCCGATCAAATGGTTGCTTCCTTCATGCATCGTGGCATATACAGCTCGCCGACGCGAGATTTTGGGATTTCGGTAGCTTTCCTCAATACCACCGGCTAACAGCGATCAGCATGATCACGAGGGTTCCCGAATATTTTAATTTGCAACCACTCAAACAATTTACGGCAGATGTTCAGGAAGCATGGACCAGGGAAAACATGGCGGAGCTACCTGGAAACGTATAATAATGCCGACATATTTTTGCAAGTACCATTAAAGTTACTGACATTTTCGATTGCATGGGCGCATCTTTTTTTTTGGCTTTAGTGCCGGGCGGCCAAAATTAGTCCTGGGTGCTCCCACCCAGCATGGGTAGAAGAACCCTGTATACACACATAGATACATTACATAGGTTTAGCCACCTGAAGATTTTGAAGTGTTTTGATGAATAAATCAAAATTTATCAAGCAAAAACAACCTTTTTTACCTCCATTTTAGAGAGGTAATTCTCTGCAACCTATTGATCTTTCATTGTATGTCCTTTGCAGAGACATATTGTTGTATTTGGAGGTTTACATTTGACCATTTAGCTGATATATACCAGTGACAGGGTTCCCAGCTTCTCATGTGAACAAAATTCCCTGATTTTTCCATGATTAATTTCCCAAAATTCCGAGAAATTGTGGATATAAGTATGTGATAGTTTCAAAAGATTTTAACATGAAGATACAGTACAGATATGCAAAATAAGCACAACCACTGGCCAGAAGGTGTGTGTTCAGAATTCATAGTCACATTGCATGGAGTTATGAAAGAATTAGTCCTAGCTACTCAATTTCCCCCCGAGTTCTCCCTGATGACGATGTTGAGTATTTTTCTCTAATTCCCTGAGTTTTCTCTGACTGGAAAACTGGAAAATCATTTTCCCTGATTTCCCTAATTGGCTGGGAACCCTGCAGTGAGGACCTTGGTTTATCTTGAAACTTACACATAAAATAATAATAATGCTTTCATTTCAGACTGTAGTACATGTGATTCAGTTGTTATGGAGAGCCTGCACGCCCCTGAATAACAATCTACCACACCACTTCAGTAAGAGAGAGTTTCCTTTCAAATCAATAGAAAAGAAAATGTTGTCACAAGCATCAATTATTCTCTAGAAACTCGGTCTTCCACAAATGCTAAACAAAAATTGGACATTATTTATAACAAACATGAAACTACGTGTAGCACTTCAAGAGCCACCTGAATGAGTTACTATACATCACAGCACACACATACTATTATAGGCTTTCTTACAGTGTAAGTCCTCCAAGGATGACAACAAAAAATAATAAAGCAGGACAGGCAAAATAAGGCTTTCTCAACCTCATTAGTACAGGCATGGAATTTTCTTATCAGAACATGAGTATAAACACACTTTTGGCATCAAAGTCGTCATTGTGAGAAATGTCATGGGATATAACATGTACATAGCAATTACTTACATTTTAGAACCAGAGCATAAAGCATGACTATAATATAATTGGGCTAGAGCTGTTTACAAACATGTAGAATGATGGACAAAATACTAGAATGATGAACAGAAAACACTTAGAATGATGGAATAGCTCAAACGATGCCCAGAAAGTAGCTGGAGTTTTAGACAAGGACACCAAGAACGATGAACTAGCCAGAGTTGTGGATAGGGAACACCAAGAAGGATGGACTAGCCAGAGTTGTGGATAGGGGACACAAAGAAAGGATGGACTAGCCGGAGTTGTAAGAGCTAGAGCTAGAGCTGAAGGCAGAAAACACCAAGGATGATGGACTAGCTGGGAGGATGATGGACTAACCAGAGCTGTAGATAGAGAGCCCCAAGAACATTGAACTAGCCAGAGATGTAGATAGAGAGCACCTAGAGCAATGGACTAGCCAGAGATGTAGATAGAGAGCACCTAGAGCAATGGACTAGCCAGAGATGTAGATAGAGAGCACCTAGAGCAATGGACTAACCAGAGCTGTAGACAGGAAGCACTTAGAATGATGGACTAGCTAGGGAGATGATGTACTAGTCTGGAGGATGAGGAGTGAGTGAGTGAGTGAGTAGGATTTAACGTCGTTTTCAACATTGTTTCAGTCATATCACGACAGTGCCTACATGTGCCAGAACACGAGAGTGTCCACGGTTCCTATTATTCTGGACACTGATCAGCCCAGCCAGTACAGCACCCGGTCACCCATCCAAGTATTGACCGAGCTCAACGCTGCTTAACTTCGGTGATCTGACGAGAACCGGTGAGGAGGATAAGGATCATGGACTAGCCTAGATGATGATGGACTAGTCTGGAGGAGGATGGACTAGCCTGGAGGATGATGGACTAGTCTGGAGGATGAGGATCATGGACTAGCCTAGATGATGATGAACTAGTCTAGAGGATGATGAACTAGTCTGGAGGATGACGGACCCGAAGGATGATGGATTAGCATGGAGGATGATGGACTAGTCTGAAGGATGATGGACTAGTCTCGAGGATGATGATTAGCCAAAGCTGTAGACAGAGAACTCCACTGATGATAGACACATGGTTATGTAGTATGGACAGAAAATACCCAGAATTATTGGAGGGAACACACAGAGGGAACGCTTTAGATAATCGAAGTTTTAACGATAATGATCTATGAGAACATCACCAGGTGAGATTATTTCATTATCAATCCTCAATGGCATGCTTGTCTGTTACATAATATTATATAATACAGATCAAAGTCTGATAGATGACTGTCCGATTGTCATTTGTGCGAGTGCCAAATCTGATTTCTATGCAAAATCTGTCATCCTTGGTCATCAAGCAGATGGCTCGGAGCATATCTTTCACATCGATTTATATTACTGCTGAAGATATTTGCAAATCATAAGGGATTTTTTTATTTTCCTCTAATATTGATAAAAGTTTTTCCCCCCAGCATCAGTGTGTCCCACCATTTATCATTAGTCGATATCATATTCCTTCAAGCCATAACTGGCCTTTAATGTTACAATTCACAGTTAGCATTTAGGCTCATCTTCCATCTCAGCGATATTGTATCAGTCTCCTACTTAATCCAGCAATATATCCCCATCCCTTCATCCAATATTAATACTCTATAGTGACATATCCAAGTGTTATAGCGTGACGTTCACATCTTAAGACACCAAAAGCAATATCCAATAAATATTTCAGGAACAGTAAAAGGGACAAGGAATAGTAAACATGTATCTATCTCTATAGGTTCAACCCTGAAAATTTTTTTGCTACAAAGGAAATAAAATGTGCCATGATGGTACAGATAGAACGAATCCTTTCAATAGCGGCGATAACTTTCCCATTTACAACACGAGAACGTAAAGTGATTTTTTTATTCGACCCAAAAATCTCATTCATATGCATCAGAAGGGAACAATGATCAGGAATGCAGTGCCACAGTACTAAATGTATGTCAACAAAGACAAAACCATTATCATGGTCATAATCGCTTCAACCACAATTGGCTGCAGGGAATATCAGCCATGATCCCTCGGTCACAACGCTTTTATTATGGCCGACATTTCCTGTGCTTGAGTAAGTCATAGTCACTCAGCCACAAGGAATATCAGCCACAACCACTCGGTCACAAGGAACATCAGCCACAACCACTCGGTCACAAGGAACATCAGCCACAACCACTCGGTCACAAGGAACATCAGCCACAACCACTCGGTCACAAGGAATATAACCATAGTCACTCAGCCACAAGGAACATCAGCCACAACCACTCGGTCACAAGGAACATCAGCCACAACCACTCGGTCACAAGGAATATAACCATAGTCACTCAGCCACAAGAAGAATCAGCCACAACCACTCGGTCACAAGGAACATCAGCCACAACCACTCGGTCACAAGGAATATAACCATAGTCACTCAGCCACAAGAAGAATCAGCCACAATCACTCAACAAGAATGAATATAAGTTAGGGATTCAGCCTCAATGAATACCAGCCTTGATCACTCAGCCACAAGGTGTACAGGGCCTGAATATGTGATGCGTAGTATGACAAGGCATAGTAAAATAGGCCATAGGAGTAATATTCAGCCATAATCCCTCAGCCACAAGAAATATCAGCCATAATCACTTTCACACAAGGAAAATTAGCCATAATCACTCAACCATGAGAAATACCAGCCACAATCACTAAGCTATGAGAACTAACAGCCATTATCACCTGGGCAGCCACAGGGTATATTAGCCATATTCGCTTAGCCACAAGGAACAGAAGCCATACTCATTCAGCCACAAGGAATATCAGCTATGATCTATCAACCATAAGGAATATCATGATCATTCAGCCATTAAGGTACATTAGCCATGAGAACTCTGCCACAAGAATCACCAGCCATAATACATGTATATATTGTACATGTTTGGTAGCTGCCATAATAACACATGTAAACTGAAAGTACTGTGTTTCAGAAACTGAAGTACATCAGGTTACTTCTTCCAAGAACATAGGTTTTAATTCTCGATATTAAAATGTCAAAGATGCTGAACACATGGTCAGTTTACCACAGTACTTACTCAATTTCCAAAAAAACCCTCAAAAATCTTCTCGCTACCCTATTTCTTCTAATTTTTCGAACAGTATTTTTAAACTCTGAAGCAGAAAAAAATCATCTTAAAATCAACTGAGGCTAAATACTGTGACATGGATATGTTATTTATCCCAAGAACTGAAAATAGAGCTAGTGGTATTTGTAGAACGTTATCAGAATGTTTCTCCACAGATGCCTGAAGATAAGTTTTGCCGTCTGAATAATTAGAAGGAATAGGGTACCACAGCAAATCAATCTGATTAAAACTCAGACTTAATAACCACTCCTCTATCTGACATGTTGCTAATTAAGATCTGGGACAGTCTATATCTTAAATCTGTCGCACATGTCAGACTGGCGACCAATCACAGTCCAACTTCAACAGGTGAATAGGTGCCTACCCGAGCAAATAATAATTTCCGGTGATTGCTCAGGGAGAACAGAAATTTCATCAGCCACCTGGGTTGGATTTTTCTGCGCCTCATTCACTACAGAATAATCGGATAGGCACCCATTCGCCCGTTGAAGTTGGGCTGTGATTGGTCACCAGTCTGACATGCATGACAGATTTAAGGTATAGACTGTCCCAGATCTTAATTAGCGACATGTCTGATAGAGGAGTGGTTATTTAGTCTGAGTTTTAATCAAATTGACAGATAGACAACAGCCATCTTTTAATGGTATAGATGTGTGTCAAAGGTCAGTCGCTTGTTTTAAAGGAGAGTAATCACTCCCCTCTCCAGCACTCACCTTTTCCCCAGGAGAGTTATTGATCACTCTCCTGGAAAATGAAAATGTATTGGAGAGCAATACCGAGAAGACTGAAACACTCTAACAATACAGTGATCACTCTCGCTATAAAAAATCTAGGAGAGTGATTAACAGTTCTCGCAAATTTGACAAACACGAGAGGCGGAAAGGTCACAACTTGAATGCATGGAAAAACACGTTCTCCGTCTCGCCACTGTGTACATGACAGGTTGGGGATAAAACAAATACTTTGAGCGAGAAACGTGAGAGGAGGACAGCTCTCCAGCACGTGGAGACAAGAAAAGTAGGAATGTACACGGTTCAGGAGTGATCAGGTATCCCAAAGACAGGCAATCAGCGGTGAGGTCAAACTGCTTCACACCCATGCAATATGCTCTCAGACTAAAAGCTATGATGTTTAATAGAAATCCTGTAGTATTTGACAAACAGTCGAGAGAGGCTAGATCCATTAGGAAGTGTCAAGGTAGACCCTTCCACAAAGACAAACACAGTCCTCGGAATATTGATGGGACGCAGCAGCCCACCAGCACGACGTTACTATGGGTACCATATCGACTCGTAATATGCCGAGGTAATCAGTTCAGCTCGTTTTCCTCGTGCATCATATTTCGTCAATACTCGTCAACTGTCCTGGCTGATCAGCCGGATGTTGTTGTTGTATTTTAGTTAACCTATCACAACCTTCTCACCTGATGATCTCACCTGTGCATGTCACATTCGTCAGATAAAAAAAAATAAAAAATAATCGAGAGCCAAAATTAGCTTCAATATATTGCCTGTACAACAAATTTTTATTTTTATTTTGGAGCCAAGGAATTAGCTTTCCCAAAATACAGCACTGCCTTGTTTGAGAATTCAGTGACCCTTAAAGTTTCGACCTCAAAATCAACAGGGCGTTTCTTCCCTCTCAAGGTTAAGGTCTATCCGATCGAGACAATGCGCATGCGCATTAGTGATGGAGATGTACAATCTAGAACTAGAGAGGCCACATCTCAAAATTAATATGTTTGCCAGGACTTGGTGGTACAATAGTGCTGAAATGGGTACGGATTTTTGGTATTCGGCAGTATTCGAATAGTATTCGAGTACATGTTTGTTGTTATTGTTGTCAGCAATGATGCAGCATGGTGACATGCAAAATTAGCTAACCGCCGACGGTCGTGGAATTACATGTATCAAGCATGGCATATAATCCAGGGAAGTGTCGCCATCCCATTCCTGATGATTGTGATAGAGGGTCAATCAACAATCAAAAGAAATTTATTAAAGCACGGTCTTTCCATACATCATGGCTTGAACGATCACCATGCATTCAAGGAGCTCGTTCAAGACCAAGCTGTCAAATGAAGTGCACAAAAATCTACCGCGCACAGCAGGAAGTTAATAGGCCCAGATCGAGCATATGTAAAACTGTAACGCTTAAACAACACATTGTCTCCCTAATGAATCCACACAAAAATGAATGTTTTATGATCTCCTGATTTGGGGGTCATGGTGACCTTGACCTCAATTTGGTATGCAACACATCTTCTACCCATAATGTGAAAATTCCAATTTTCAATAATTTTCAGATGTTTTGGGCCAGAGCGACCTTGACCTTTGACCACAACCTCAATTTTGGTATTTGACCAATCAATGTGTAATCATCGACAGTTCTAGAAGAATTAGATCAAACTATTCTTCATGCAATTTGTTCAGGAGGACATGTTTGCACAGAATTCGAGAGTTATTTTCAAAGAAGCCACTCTTAACACAAGGAATTTCATGTGGAACCTAATTAATGTACTCTACACCACATACAATGTATGCCAAGTTTGGGAGGAATTGGGGCTCTTCCAGTAGTTCGTTGAGGATAGCTAAAAATTGATAAATCACCCAAAGAAAGCAACTTTGGAAATTACACCATTGTGACATCAAAGCAGGGCTTGGATGTTATTTTCATTATCTGGTAGAGATCGACTTGACAATGTTAATTCTTCCTCTTAAGTTATTCCATGTTGTAGTGGGACCAGGAACCTGCATTCTTTACCTTTTCTTTAATCTCTAGCTTACCCACTATTGTGCAAAAGTGGGCCACGGTCACTCACTCTATATAAGGACCTGATGAAGAACCAGATACATATATGGAGTGAATCTGGCAAGGCTATTATCTTTTAAGAGTTAATGTATAGTGTTGTTATCAGGTATTTGAACCTACTTTTGTTGCCAAATTTGATCTTAAAAACTGGGTCAAGATTGATCATCTTCAATATGCTACCTTCTGATTCATTTATCCAAGTTACATGGGTTAACAATATTTCTTGACGGATAACGAAGCTGTTCAAATTTGGACAACTTCGTTAAACTTCAAGAAATATTGTGATAACATGAATGGAAGACAGACATATTCACTTTATATCCTAAACTTTGACCTGAGAAAATAGATAAAGATCAGTCAACTTCAATCAGGGTTATGATCAATGAGCGCATCTGTATCGTAAATTTAAAATAGCTACTTTTAAACCTAATTTTAAACCTATAGTAGTGCCAACAGTAAATTTTACAATATAATTTGACCATGTTCACAAAGGTTCTGGTCAAATAAGCATATGCATCAGATTTTGCTGTATCATGGATTGGAAAGGATAGCTCTATCCCTTCAAGAGATGTGCTAATATATTGTAAACATATTTCAAGAAATGAGAATAATATTTTAAGTGGTTGCATTAATCGCCAGATTAAGATGGTTTATGAAGCACATACATGGACATAGACACAGGAGGTTTGACAATTTCAAGTTTTTGTGTGGACCTTAAAGGTGAACTGCAAAGCTTTTCAGTGTTCTGCTAAAATGTCAGAAATCAAGGTCTTTGTAGTTATAGTTGTTTATGTGTGGTAATAGTTCTGTGGATTATTTTCTTCTTCCGAGTATATGATAAGTCAAAACTTAAACTAGCAGAAAACAGGAACCACAACTTTCGAAAACGTTATTGATTGCCTTCCATTGTTTTTGGAACGTAATGACGTAACAGTGGTCCTCACTCATTCATCCGACGTAGCATGACGTCATGTAAAATGATACATTGACTAAAACTTGAATGAAGGAGACCTCTATAACGTCATAACATTCTACAAGCAAAGAGAGACAAGCGATGCAAGTTTTCAATACGGATTTATAACAGGATAACTTTAATATTGTTATTAGTACAATTTAGCAAAATATATTCGCCCCAAACTCATATAACAGCTATATCACATAACACGAGATGTATGTAAGCAACATTTTAGAAAAAAATTAAAAGCTTTACATTTCACCTTTAACTTAGTAAGCTAAATGAAAAATGCTTTGTGTTGATTCATGGGTGACAGGTGAACAAGAAACAATAATTAAGTGTTTCAAATTACTCCTAGAATAAAAAATTTAAAAAAATCTAAATGAACAGCCAGGCTCTTTATGTAATAAACGGACATATATCCATATTCTAAACAATTCACCGATTATTACCGGTACTCCTCTACCAGTGCGCTTACACTTTGTAAATGATCTAGTCACATGGTAGCGAGATCCTATCGGCATGAAGTCATAGATAGGGCCCCTGGGATTTACCATCCAGATTAAATTACAGCGGGCTAACTAGCTCCAAGATATATACGCCCCGCACCAGGCCTCGTACTGGCAGCCAATGCATCACCCTGATGTGTAATTTTATTTACATAACAAAGAGGATAGTCGAAGGAAATTGTTGTGGCAGCACGCAATTTGTTAGAAATACTGCACCAGTAAAAACTGCAAAGCTGACTGCACAGTGGCAGAACCGCGGAATCAATGTGCCCAGAACCATTAAATATAATAATGGGACTATCAATTCACCGTCCAGTGCCTGTGAGTTTGTCATGCATAAACTATGACGGGTTTGATGGGAATACCAATATCCATGATAACCATGCTCGGAATCTCTCGCCAGCCGGAGCTCGTGGAATGTATCGTTGTACCAAGTGTGAAGGCTCTCCACGGGGTGCTAATCCACACGTATAAAATCACTATCCCCAATAGAAACAAGCGGCGCGGTGATTGGGCATTAACCGTGGCAGACACTTACCGGCTCTTGTTGCTTGGCCATTGGTGCATGCTGCAAGGACAATCCTCCGCCGTCCATCCACACACCCGTACATACAAATTGACCGGCAAGACAAACTGTCCTCGGATCTACCGGTTTGATTCGAATTCCTGATCATTCCAAATCCAAACAGTCGACTAGCCCTAGCCTATGGGCTGCGACAACGCGCCGTCCTTATCGACGAGGCGGTTCAGTTTTATTTGGCAGGCCCATACCGTCGTTCCCCCTATTGTGGGCCGAGGTAATCTGTTCGTGGTACGTTATCAGAGCTGAAAATTTGCGAGTAGTCGATGGAGCGACACAGCATGTACACCATGTAGGAGCCAATCAATACAGGGCGCAATTCAAGAAGCACATGACAATGAATGGAAATGAGCGGCCACGAGTTGATCAATATCTTCGGAAGTGCAGGCCCTTGGTAATCACTGAAAACTAAATCGCTGGCAAATTCCCTATCAAAACTAGATTAAAACAGTAACGAGTTAATTTCCTACCTGAGTCTCGCCTACGGACTGGTACACGTCAGGTGACATTCCTAGAGACTGGTTAAGGGAGGTCTGGGCGGACACAGAAGGCTGCACATGCTCTGTAACAATTCGCTTTTCTGGACGCTCAAATCTGTAAGCAAGAAAACAAATAAAGATGTTCATCCATACAGGACATCTTCCAAATTGTTTTAAAAAAAAATTACTGTTTTATACTCGGACAATCAATCAAACATCGATAGATTTCTCTTTAATCCAACATCCAAATCCAAGTACACAACACTGAAAAAACTCTACTACACTACGAACAACAGCCAAAAAACACCAACAACCAAACACCATACAGCCCACAAAATGATACGCCAAACAATTTCTTAAAGAATCAAACTGCTACTTACAAATAACTGTATATGAAGTTGCCCATCTCGATGAAGCAAAGCCTTTTTAAACATGCCAAAAAGCTGGGGGCTGGCTGTGCAAGCCGGCCACTGTCATCTGGCTCTATACAATTCTCTGACATGAGGCAACCCAATTATGGCTATTTGTTAGAAAGCCTATACATCATAGCAATAAACAAGTGGTAGTGCTATCCAGTGATCTCTGACTGCCTCTGATATACAGACAATTGTGTACGGGCCTTCAGGCCATCCGAGCCGCGGAGTGAAACTACAGAGCGACGGAGACAACAAGTCCCGACAGAGCCATTGAGGTGGAGCCAAACTGTTCACCTGTCAATTGTCTAGACCAATCGTCTATTAAAATGTCCTTGTTCTAGCGAAAATCCACAATCACAATTCGGCCGGCTGAGCTGAATGACACAGAGATTAATGTGGACGGATTATCCCCGGACTGGGACAGCCTCGCTGATCTGCTTAGTCGAGTTGGCCTGTGACTCGACGTTTCCAGCAACGGCAGGATGTAATTCTAGTAAAAGCTTGCATTGCTTTAAGTAGTCTTCGGCTTTACATTCTCTGAGCAAACACAAGTTCATTGTTGGCAGGAAACCATACGATAATTACCCTGCACACAATAGATATGCAAATCGGTCTTTTTGTTGAGAAATCCAGCAGAGATAATTACCATGTATACAGGCTATTAGACCGGGGACGTATATGTGGTTGGTTCAGCACAACTGTTGACTGTAGACAATCGTACACCCTTGTCAATATCGAGAAACCTCCGGGTCGAATACATTGTTCCAGAGAAGAAAAAAAAAGCAACAAACTGAATCATTGGCTTCAGCATAATTATTAGCGACACAGTGAATGTGTGTTCTCTCCCAGCAGATCAATTTGGCAGACATGATCCAAGTGAAAGGCAGACATGAGCCCAGCAAGACACCGTGATTTAACTCAGACAGTGTCACAGACACGCCAAAGGTGAAACCGAATTTATATTAGGTGCTGCGGAAATGGCTTCGTTGAACTGGTGAATTGTCATGGGATCACGGCATCGTCTTCACCAGGAAGATCTCTTGAAAAAATGCCAAAAGTGCCTTTTTTTTTCCTCATCTACAGAATCTGGCACATGTGATCAGACTCTACGACTGTCTGCAACAGTCCTCCCATATTTCATAACCGTATGTCGAGCATTTGGCCAGGGCTTCGGCTTCTTGGAAAGCAATTTCCCTTTCGATCAATGTTTAATTTCTGCTTTAGTTTGTCAATATCAGCAAAGTGCTTGGTTTCCTAATGATGTCGGCGTAATGCAAACTACTTCGCACGTATTGTGACCAAACAAACACAAATTAACAAACAAGGAAAGAGATATGCTGTAACATTTATTACTTTGGTGGGGAAATGCAATTAGGACCATTAAGACACGGAGAAGTATGGGGGAAGGACGATGTTTACCATGGCAACCATTATAGTGGACCATTGATAACCGCTAGTCAGATGGAACAGCCCTGTTGGGAATGGGTTTCAGAAACACCCTTAATGAAGAAAGAAAGGACCAAGGAGGCCACGGCATCTGAATTTAATGAACTGAAATATTTTTGAAATACTTGATATTATCATCACATCTACAGCAGAACTGGATTATATGTTAATAGTTAATAGAATTCATTTTATGTGTAAAGATCTAAAATTCTCATTTTATGTTTTCAATTATTCTGACACTATGTCCCATCGAAGTCAAGAAGCATCTTTTCAATGACGTCAGTGTCTGGGTGATTTTCCTCCTTCCGCATCACCTAAATTAACACAGAAGAACTTTCAAACAAAATACAGTTCCGCTCTTAATATTTTGAACAGGTGTGCTATCTTTCAACTCGCCTGTTGAAAATTTTTGCCTCAAGTATGAATGAAGAGCTGCAGGCTGCTACACTCCATTAAACCCTAGGTTAAATAGATTCCACAATTTTATGTGAGTTGTGATTTAGTTGAATGAAAAAAAAACAACGGTTTGTTCAGAGCAGATATCACTTCCGTTGACTCTAAGAGAACGGTGCATGTAAGCATTCGAAAGAGGATTTGGGAAAGTCTACTCACATTTCGATGGGAACATAATTTATACTGGAGCCAATTTTTCTCAGAGCAGTAAAATTTTACACATCATCTGAACATTGTGCCTTTATAACTTGAAATTTCATGAAAATTCAACAAAAACAAGGGTCAAATTCACCAAAACGATTTTTTTCCTGAAAATTTTACATATTGAATTATGATGTCATGGAGGCAAGTCCCGATGTTACAACATTGTGAGCCCAATGTCATTGTGATTTGAAAATAACATTGGTATTGGTGATTTCCTTTAACTCTGAATAGATTTCCTTGAAATGTCAGAATAAAAATGCACAAATTGCATTTGAGACATTGTCACGATTGTGTGGAATTTCACTGCTCTGACAAAAATTGGCTCCGATTTATTACCGAAAATCCATTTCCCTCGAACTGTGAGACAGACATTTTGTTTTCGATATACTGGTACATGTACCCATGTTGTTACATAGAAACTATGACCTCTCCAGGGAAAGGTAACCGTTTGCCGACGGCTACTGTGCCTGACGGATAAAAGAGAATGGATAGGGAAACATAAAAGAGTCGGCAGTGATCGGGAGAAGGAAAAAAACAAA
Source organism: Hanleya hanleyi (assembly GCA_036873755.1). Classification (NCBI taxonomy): domain Eukaryota; kingdom Metazoa; phylum Mollusca; class Polyplacophora; order Lepidopleurida; family Hanleyidae; genus Hanleya; species Hanleya hanleyi. Next base: position 15,378 of record JAVTVY010009639.1, read on the forward strand.
AACAATCTGTTTTTCATTAGGAGTAAATATCTTGTTACGCTGCCATTCTATTATTCATGACAGTTCCGGCCAGTTGCCTAAGCGACTCCAAGTTCTGCAGCTGTAAAATTCTTACACAAACAAACTTATAGACAAGTACATGTACCTGCACACATATCCACATTGTATTGCGTCTGACAGTTTTAATACTTTGTTGACCAAGCAATATTTTATCTCAAACATGTATTGCTTGTGAGAGTAATCATCGAGAAAATCTATGACTGCCTGAATTTTCTTCCATTTTTTTTAACCAAGCCAATGAAAATACCCCATTTTCTTTTGAAAATTTGAATCGACTAATCAAAATGCTGTAAAACACATCCTTTGATGCATAGGAGTTTCTCTAGAAATGGATTGACAAAACCGACCGACCTTGCTAATCAGTAAGCCTTCTCTAGAACAAATTGATTGCACTTTATACATATTTACCATTTACCAAATTTAGCATTATGTACAAAATTTAGGCCACTGAAGACACACGTTCGAATTGGAACCTGTTTTCAGTGATGTCTGGCACTGTTCTGGTAAGCAGAATGCAGTGTACTAACAAATCCGGATTTTCCAATATCAATCTCAAACAATGAACTGGAACAAATACCAAATATCTGATCAGATTCTGTTGTTGCCATTTCCTTTTTGTCAATTTTGCCCCAATCAACTGACAGAAGTAGCAGTTCCAGTTTATGTTCTATTCCTATCATGCAAGCCCACAATTAATTGGCAAGCAGTAAATTTTTGGGTCATTGAATTTTGTTTCTGCCTATGCTACAAAATGGAGGAATGTTTTTATAACCAGTTATGAATATGGTAAATATTAAACCAATTAAGTACTATTAGAAGAAATGATCTTTATATTTATCTCAAAGAGTAATTTGGCAACATTAAGCCGAAAATTTCTCAGTTATCACTACAACTAGAGCCTTAGGCACTGAAACGGGGCTATTTAAATGTAAAATAGGCTGTTGGAATAATTCCACTAAATCTTTGTTCCATCTCATGGCGAAGAGCCATACTTGTAGTCTCACACATTCCTCTCAACAAGGATCTCTAGCGCATCAGTGTAATTGTACACATATATATATTTTTAAAAAACCCGCTGGGACAGACATTTATTATGAAACCAACCTGATGAAATGATAAAATAATGTCTTCCTGCATGTTACCAATATTTGTAAAAAAATTCACTTGTCACGGGATATTAAGCTCTGTGATTTGCTGCAACACATTTCCCTTAGCTCCGCTTACACTTTGCACGGATTCCGAATTGGGTTGACTTCAATGTCCCCAGCTGGTTTGGTGACACAATAACAAAAAGACATGTACATTGGTATTGGGTCGCATCGCAGGGAAAGTCCAACGATATGATGTCCTGGTATGACCGGTGTTGTTGTTGTTACTCGCCTAACCCACAAGCCACACACATAGTGCCACAGTTGAGTTTTCCAGACTGATAATTTGTTATACATTCCGTCTAGTTTGTATTTAAAACATATTCTGGGCTCTTCCATAGAAGGTCATTAGGGTCAAGTAAAACCTCAACATGATCATTTAAAAACGTCAAAGGCAGTCTCTACTGCCGCCATGTTAATGAGTGGCCAGTTTCCGTTACCTATTTTATGTTCTGTCAATTTTTCGCCGCAAATTCGGAAAAACGAAGTCTCACAAATCTCCACCAAGCAGTTTGGGTTGTCCAGCAACAATTATAAAAGTCGATAGAGGAGTGTAACAACGTTAACACTTTAAAATATATGTTTTTGAGGTAGCTGAAAATTTTGTATTCCTGTTCAATCAAGGGACATCACTCATTATCTCATCTGTCACCATTCCTGCACAGAAATAGTTTTACACATTGGGTGCATGTAATATGCAGAGATCATTCCATGAATATTCCAGAAGCAGAATGGAAAAAACCCATTTATGAATACAGGGAAATTATTATGTAAATGATTTGACCACCACTGGATTTTAGAAACTAACTATAAAAAGATAATGGAGAGGGTCTAGAGGGGTAAGATTAAATTGTGAAAATTCCAAACTGTAACTCAACACACTTATTTCATGAAAATGTAAATGAATACAGGCAAAGTGAAATATCCCATTGTTTTCTACAATGAATTACACTTATACTGGTATTATTTAATACTAAATTACTGCCCAAAAACGCTTTCTAATGAGAATGAGTTAGTCCCACAAAATCACTCAACATGCGCCTCTCAAAATCTGTGGTTTAGCAGACGACATATTTTGAGCACGAAAGTAGTGCCACTGGAAAATGAACGAAAACACGCATAAAATTAGATAAATGGAAATGTAACTTAAACATATCAGACCTGCAACTATACGCGAACATTAAAAACACAGAAACCTGGACACTCTAAAGAAGGAAGTTTCAGACCTCTTTCTTGTCGTGTTAAGAACTCTATCTTTTGCTGTGTTATCAAGACACAGAGCTGGTGCTCAATTTTTTCGGACTACAAGACAGGACCATTAGTCCCTACGGGCCTACATCGCCCCGTGAAAAGTTATATCCCTCTAAACTAACCATAAATTGCTAAGCTAAGCTTAAATGTCCGCTGGTGGTTTTTGGCTTTGGCAGCCATTTTGCCTGTTTTTCCTATTGGGTCATCTCCCTTTCCTAGGTTAAGAGATAGGTATTTTCTTTAAAAGCCTTCTAGCCAAGTATTTTGTACAGCAACATCCATCCAATTTGATAAATTTTGATAGACATTGTGATTATCTGCAAACAGTTAGAAAATAAGAAAAAGTTAAATACTAATTATATGAATTCTTCATGAATATTTTTTCTTGAAAATTATTCCCTATGATTTCTGGGTTATCAAATTGAGCATGGGTCAGTTCAATCAACGTTGCCTGCAGCTAAAACATGCACACCACCCTATATTTTTTTTCTTTGTTTTTCCTCATATTACACAATTATAAATGCAACAACATACATTATTCAAAAAGTTAATTACTTTGATTTACCACCAGCGGACATCCTTACACCAATTCGCACAGTCAATCTAGTTTCATATTCGCATTGGGAAAAACTTGGATTTCACCAAACAGTAGAATATATGTATGACCGTCGTGTTGTTCACTGTAGGCCTACAGAAATTTTTGTCATTTTAAAAAGTCATTTTACTAACATAGTGTGATCTCAATAACAAAAATACTGGTGTACACATTTATCAAAACTGGTCAAATTTTCAAAGCCGAATTGTATGATTTCAACCATGATTTTAAAAAGCAATTTAGGGTTTCCCTGTTATAACTAAAAGCCCCCCCCCCCCTCCCCATACCACTTCCGTCTAATTAGAGTTCCATCCAAATCAATTCAGGAATCTGACAAGATCTTTACTGACACTGTCATGTTGATATCTTTGAAAGAAAGGAAGAAGGGACTGGTATTCTTCCCAAATGAAGCCAGGTCAACTCTGTGCCGATGAGATTTAGATCTAGTCTTCATTTTCTCACAACATAAAAATGACATTAGCATTGATTTGGACTTTGCTCAGTCATTCCCTTGGTAAATCATACGCTCTGATCATGGCCTCCCGTTAACCTGTTTCCACAAAATAATGTCTTCGATTAAGTCTGGGGAATTCAAAACTATGCCACCAAAAACAACCTAATTCAATTATTGCGATGGGAATAGGCTTACTGTAAGTCCGATGAACGTGAAATTACAAACCCGTTAGAATTTAGTTCCGTATTTTGCCTCAATTTTAATGATTAAAAATCAAATTTGACAGAAATACGTACTAAATAGAAGTCAGCAATTTAGATTAACGAATCTTATCCTATATACATGATAAAGTTAAGCTCCACAAATTAAAACATGAGATTGATCTAATCAAAACCCCTCCGCTTTCCCCAAGTGATTGAGATCCATGCAGGGGTTTTTCTAGACACTTTTTTCATCGTGGTAACCACGATGAAAAACAATTACAAATTGAGTTTTTGCAAAATTTTGTAAATTGAGTTTTATTGCCGAAAATTGAGTTTTCTAAAATTTTGAGAATTTACGCGCCGAAGGCGCGCGAAAAATTGAGTTTCTACGAAATAAATTGAGTTTCTGAGTAATCTAAACTGAGTTTCGTCGTCTGTTATCCCGTCCCCCTCCCCCAAAACCCCCGCGAGAAAGAAAAAAAAAAACGTGTGACCAGCCACGCCACTCGAGTCGAGATAAGCACTCAGGATTTGTAACTGATGTGCAGACAGATAACTTGTGTACCTTTATTATTCAATCGTATAGCTCCGATAAGGACGTCTGGTCTTGAACTGTTCTCATTTCAGTCGTATAGGTCCGATAAAGACATTGTCCTGAACGTTTCTCATTTCAAAGCAAATTGTTCGGCCACGTTTTCGACGATCGAACTAGTCCGCCATTTTGATATTTCAAAGTTACGTCCCCTTTTTAGTCCACTCGGGAACCACTGCTGTCATACTGCTGTGGCTTATGAGTCTGGTCTCCGAGACACGCTGTCCGTCAATCTCCGGAACCAAGACAACGGGCAAGCATTTTCTCTCTCAGTCAACATTTCACTTGGATGCGTGTGACGTTGAAAGACGTTTCCCCAGAAACAAGGAACGAACAAAACAGACATTCCCCAAAATACAGCTGATGTACCATTTGGGAATAAATACACAAAGTGAGCTATGCAGATTGGTGTAAAAACAAAAGATCCACACTCTCTCCTGCGCAACTGTGGATCTACATGCGGGGGCATATGCTATAACATACAAAATATACGTTTTTATGAATAATTTTATTTCTGCCCGATGGAAATTTCTGAAACCCCAGTATGTTTTGTAAACAAGTCCCACACCACATGCTACAAAATAGGGTGCATATTGATTTTAATTTGCAATTTTTGGCCATTTATCTGCATTTACCAAGCAGCATTGGATTTTTTTCGTGAAATCCACAAAACTTCACAACCACCATTGTTTTATTTTTTACGTCTCTTATTAACATTTTTATTGCCATTTATTTCTTCATTTCTTTCCTGTCACTTACAAATACCCAGACACTTACAATACTCAACCACCAACTTTGTCAAGGATTGCTTAACTCATGGAAATGGACAAGGGACAATTTTTATTTCTTGACTATAAGTATAGATTTTTTAAACTAAAGTAAGCTATTTGTAGGGAAAATATTTTCACCTTTGACCTATCACAATCCAGAGCTAAAGTACTCTCCCCCACCCCCAAAATAATCGACCAAATAGAACTTCCCGAGATAACTTGGATTTTAAAACTCTCTTGTTTTATTCGCGCTCATTTTTTAATTAAATGAAGCTATCTCTGAGGGAAGTATTTCTACTTAACATCTTTAGCCAAAATATAATCGGCCAATCACAGTTGGATAGCAAACAAACTTGTATGCAGCTATGTATGACACGCAACTTTGCTTGATGAGCTTCATAACATTACTGACACGATGAAAAATTGTCGCGAATTTATTTATTGTAAGTGTCCTACTAAAAAGATAAAAAAATTGAGTTTCCAGACTGCATGCGATGAAAAACCCGAAAAAATTGAGTTTTGTTGTTTATTTTGCGCGCCGTAGGCGCGCCGAAAAATTGAGTTTTTCATCTTTTTGAAATTGAGTTATATAAAGGAAAAGTGTCTAAAATAACCCCTGTCCATGTGTAGTGTGAATTGGGGAAGAGATAGTTCTATGTGGGATGATCAAGATATACCAGTAGTTGGTAACATTCAGGCATACATGTATAGGACAGAAATAGAACGAGAGATCCTGAAGAATCTTGGCGCCCACCATTGTCCAATAATTGTAAGCTAATGACAAGAGGATCTTTTTGTCCATTGTTACTAGAACGAATGATTGATTTGTAATTTTGTTTACAGAATTTCAAATCTGAGTGAAAAAGATCGAAAAAGGGACACTGAAAAACACCAAGATATAATCTAAGTTTCAGGAGTTTCAAGATTTCTAGAAATTGTACTTATGTCGGTTGTTATAATACAAGAGAAAAGAGCAAAGTTAATCTGAAAGTGAATGTACATGTATGGAGGATCCTTCGCCTTCGTTTTGCAGTATTTTTGTTTATTTATTTTTTTGCATGTGTCATCATTGGGTACTGGAAGCGAAAACCAATCTCTTTGACACTTTGGCATGATCGAGCTATGAAACAATACTTAAGATTTTATAATTAGGAACGAATGCTAATTCTGTTCTGTTTACTGGGCTAGTTTGTGATATCTCTTTTAAGATATCATGCTGGAAATAGTAAGATGGTACAATACTTAATACTGAAGGGATCCGGTCCGCGCAGTAATGTTGAAACTTCGAAAGTGCCTGAATCCTGATTATCTCCCTTGGATCGAAACATGCAGTAGTCTACATTTGTCGAGTTGTGACGTTGCGTCACAAGAGTGATGTCCCTTCATATAGCCGACCCGCTGGCAGATGAAAGGGTAGGGCAATTCATTTGCTACTGCATAGACTAAAGAAAACTGATTTAAAATTTGAAGAAATACATTTTTGTTCGGAATTATTTGAACTCCTTGATATGGAAGGTGAAGGTATGGATATTCTCTATATTCAATATATAGAATATGCCCCCCCCCCCCGCTTGATCTGCCGACTCTTGTGATGCAACGTCACAACTCGGGAATACCGTATTAATTTGAAGCGTAACTTGAATTTTCGAATCGGACCAAAAAAGGTATCTTGCACAACTAGGCCCCATGTGGGACCTGTGTACCAAATTTCAGAAAGATCCATGAAATATTTCTTGAAAATTCACGATAACAATGGGAAAATTCAAGATGACCGCCTTGTGGACATATTGGATTTTCGATTCGGACCGAAAAAGTTATCTTGCACAACTAGAGCCTAAGGGGAACCTGTGTACCAAATTTGAGAAAGATCCATGCAGTACTTCCTCAGAAGTCACGATAACAAAGATCCAAGATGGCCACCTGTTGGCCATATTGGATTTTCGAATCGGACAAGAAAAGGTATCTTGCACAACTAGACGACAAGGAGAACCTGTGTACCAAATTTAACAAACTTGCAGTAGTTCCTGAGAAATCGCAATAACAAATTTTCATAGGGAAATCCAAGATGGTCGCTCAATGATGGACATATTGGATTTTGGAATCGGACCGAAAAAGGTATCTTGCATATCGAGACCCTAAGGGGAACCTGTGTACCAAATTTGAGAAAGATCCATGCAGTAGTTCCTGAGAAATGACGATAAAGTTTCATGGGGAAATCCAAGATGGCTGCCTGGTGGCCATATTGGATTTTCGATTCGGACCGAAAATAGTGTCTTGCACAACTAGACCCCAAGGGGAACCTGTGTACCAAATTTGAAAAAGATCCATGCAGTACTTCCTGAAAAATCGTGATAAGGTTTCATGGGGAAATCCACGATGGCTGCCTTGCGGCCATATTGGATTTTCGATTCGGACCGAAAAAGTTATCTTGCACAACTAGATCCTAAGGGGAACCTGTGTACCAAATTTTAGAAAGATCTATGCAGTACTTCCTGAGAAATGACGATAACAAAGTTTCATGGGGAAATCCAAGATGGCTGCCTGGTGGCCATATTGGATTTTCGAATCGGACCAGAAAAAGTTATCTTGCACAACTAGACCCCAAGGGGAACCTGTGTACCAAATTTGAGAAAGATCCATGCAGTAGTTCCTGAGAAATGATGATAAAGTTTCATGGGGAAATCCAAGATGGCTGCCTTGTGGCCATATGGGATTTTCGATTCGGACCGAAAAAGGTATCTTGCACAACTAGACCCCAAAAGAAACCTGTGTACCAAATTTGAGAAAGATCCATGCCGTACTTCCCGAGAAATGACGATAACAAAGTTTCATGGGGAAATCCAAGATGGCGTCCTGGTGGCCATATTGGATTTTCGAATCGGACCAGAAAAAATTATCTTGCACAACTAGACCCCAAGGGGAACCTGTGTACCAAATTTGAGAAAGATCCATGCAGTAGTTCCTGAGAAACGATTATAAAGTTTCATGGAGAAATCCAATATGGCTGCCTGGCGGCCATATTGGATTTTCGAATCGGACCAAAAAAGTAATCTTGCACAACTACACCTCAGGGGGAACCTGTGTACCAAATTTGAGAAAGATCCATGCAGTACTTCCTCAGAAATCGCGATAACAAGGTTTCATGGGGAAATCCAAGATGGCTGCCTTGTGGCCATATGGGATTTTCGATTCGGACCGAAAAGGGTATCTTGCACAACTAGACCCCAAGGGAAACCTGTGTACCAAATTTGAGAAAGATCCATGCAGTACTTCCTGAGAAATGACGATAAAGTTTCATGGGGAAATCCAAGATGGCTGCCTGGTGGTCATATTGGATTTTCGAATCGGACCAGAAAAGGTATCTTGCACAACTAGACTCCAAGGGGAACCTGTGTTCCAAATTTGAGAAAGATCCATGTAGTACTTCCTGAGAAATGACGATAACAGTGTTTCATGGAGAAATCCAAGATGGCTGCCTGGTGGCCATATTGGATTTTCGAATTGGACCAGAAAAGGTATCTTGCACAACTAGACTCCAAGGGGAACCTGTGTACCAAATTTGAGAAAGATCCATGCAGTAGTTCCTGAGAAATCGCGATAAGGTTTCATGGGGAAATCCAAGATGGCTGCTTGGTGGCCATATTGGATTTTCGAATCGGACCAGAAAAGGTATCTTGCACAACTAGACCCCAAGGGGAACCTGTGTACCAAATTTGAGAAAGATCCATGAAGTAGTTCCTGAGAAATCGCGATAACAAGGTTTCATGGGGAAATCCAAGATGGCTGCCTGGTGGCCATATTGGATTTTCGAATCGGACCAAAAAAGGTATCTTGCACAACTAGACCCCAAGGGGAACCTGTGTACCAAATTTGAGAAGGATCCATCAAGTAGTTCCTGAGAAATCACGATAACAAGAATTGTTTACGGACGGACTGACGACGGACTGCTGGACGGACGACGGACCACGGACCACGGACGAAAAGCGATTTGAACAGCCCACCATCTGGTGATGGTGGGCTAAAAATTATATATCTGTAAAGGGGCATAACTCTGTAAAATATGGGCCGAGGGGAGCCACTTTCGATAGGCGTCAGACTTAGCACTCTGTGAAATAAGAACCAAGATGAATAAGCTGTACCGAACATGGATCTGGAGATATAACTTGTACATTCAGATACAAATAACAAAATCAGAGGTTATTACATCCAAAAGGGGCATAACTCCATAAGTTTCCAAAATATAGTAGCTATACCGAATACAGTTCTGCAGATATAGCTGGTTACATTCAGGCACATAGTACAGAAATAGAAATTAATATATCTATAAAGGGGCATAACTGTAAAATATGGGCCGAGGGGAGCCACTTTCGATAGGCATCTGACTGAGCACTAGATAAATAAGTATTGAAAATTTGGTGGTTGTGTCTCAAGCGGTTTTGCTACAATGCGGTAACGGACGGACGGACGGACATAAATGACGATGACAAATTTCCCCGAGACCAAAATGGCCAAGGGGTAAAAAAAACCCCACAGTATAGGACACCATCGGTAAAGCATACAGCTAAAAGTACATCGGCCAACATATTATATTAGGCACCAATCATTAAAATAAATAACAACCACAGCAGTGGTACATGTAAATGTTTAAATGCTATAAAGAGGCTGGTTTGCAGAATACTATGAGGCGCCGTTTGTGACAATATTGTCAACGACAAATATATAGAGTTAAAACCAAAATATAAAGTCGCCGTTTGTGACAATATTGTCAACGACAAATATATAGAGTTAAAACCAAAATATAAAGTCGCCGTTTGTGACAATATTGTCAACGACAAATATATAGAGGTGAAACCAAAATATAAAGTCACCGTTTGTGACAATATTGTCAAACACAAATATATGGTTAAAACCTTTGTAAATATATATAAAACGATATAAATAGGACCTATATATAAAGTTATTTTTTTTATATTTTTATAAATATTTTTTTAACATAAACAACGATAGGAAGTTAAGACGTTAAATTTAACGTAAATATAAAGTACACGAACTTGTAAAGTGTACATGTAAACCGGATACGCCCAAAGGAAGCTGCGCAATCGATGTGCGCGCGAGTAATACTGGTTAATCAAAACTGCAACTGGGTTCTGAAGCGAAACTATGACAGCGGTGAAAGCCACTCGCATGTCACAGATGTGTCGAATCAAACAATAAGATCACGTATCTGAACATATATCAGTTCACTGCCATAGTGATTTAGTAAAGGCCTATTCCAATTTTCAACAATTACTGTTATCATTTACAATCGTACTTCAGAGTTATCACATCAATTAGATATAAATACATCTACTTATAAATCACCATAAGGTATCCTAGCCTGCAGCCAATATCACGGCCTGCCCCTTTGATGTTCAATCTGCGATTCCGTCGGCCAAGTCGCTGGTTGCTATTTGCCGCATAGAAACATCAACAGAAGTTGAAATAAAACATGAAAATAACGATATATTAATTATGCGCAACACAAATATTAGGCAATTTGAAATCATACTGAATATGAGCATATTTCATTGACTAGAATATGACCATTCATAGCCTAGTTATAGGATTTGGAATTATATTGTCGTTTTGTATCATTTATCGTTTTTCGATAATTTCCGCATTTCCAAACAAGACAAAAATTAGCAGGGAATTTGGTATAAGTACAGCGAATGGGAAACTAATGGCTCATGAGGAACACTACATTGGCCTTTTTTCACTTTTGCGCTGCCTCGAAGCTGTTACTAGTAACTGAGGAATCAGTCGAAGCCGTTTTACCCCTGCGTGCTAATCGCTAATTGATCTTCAATACGTGTGTATTGAAGAGCACTTCTGGCCCGATGGGTTCTTGATGGGCATCGGTGTTAACCCTATTATATACGGTGACGAGTGAGTGAATAGGGTTTAACGTCGCTTTCAACATTTTTTCAGCTATATCACGACGGGGAAGGGAAGGGAGGGGAGTGGAAGGGGCGGGGGTATACCTACTTGTAACAGAGCAGATCTAATGTTGACATTTTATACTGCTGTCCCACCGAAATATCATGCCGTAGGCAGACATGACACCCCACTCAGTCACGTTATACTGACACCGAGCGAACCAGTCCTTGTTCTATCCTCTCAATACTGAGCGTGAGCGAGGAAGCAACAAGTTCCATTTTTCAAGTCTTTGGCCAGGGATTGAACCCAGTAATTACCGCTTACGAATATCAACAGTTCATCTTATTCAAATTACGTTATACTAACTTAAAACCTAAAAAGTTTGAGATCAAGTAAGCGTATCATGCTATAATAAATGATCTCGTTAATGAAAACGAGGAACGGTGAACGCAACAGTACAATCCACACTGGTGGTTCCCACAGTAGGTGCCATTGTTCTTTCATAATTTGAGAACGGTACGTTTGATGATACAAGCATTGTGCAACCGGTTCCTCATGAGCCATTAGTTTTCACATTCGCTGTACTTATACCAAATTCCCTGCTAATTTTTGTCTTGTTTGGAAATGCGAAAATTATCGAAAAACCATAAATGATACAAAACGACAATATAATTCCAAATCCTATAACTAGGCTATGAATGGTCATATTCTAGTCAATGAAATATGCTCATATTCAGTATGATTTCAAATTGCCTAATATTTGTGTTGCGCATAATTAATATATCGTTATTTTCATGTTTTATTTCAACTTCTGTTGATGTTTCTATGCGGCAAATAGCAACCAGCGACTTGGCCGACGGAATCGCAGATTGAACATCAAAGGGGCAGGCCGTGATATTGGCTGCAGGCTAGGATACCTTATGGTGATTTATAAGTAGATGTACTTATATCTAATTGATGTGATAACTCTGAAGTACGATTGTAAATGACAACAGTAATTGTTGAAAATTGGAATAGCCCTCTACTAAATTATAATGGCAGTGAGCTGAAATATGTTCAGGTACGTGATCTTATTGTTTGATTCGCCACATCTGTGACATGCGAGTGGCTTTCACCGCTGTCGTAGTTTCGCTTCAGAACCCAGTTGCAGTTTTGATTAACCAGTATCACTCGCGCGCACATCGATTGCGCAGCTTCCTTTGGGCATATCCGGTTTACATGTACACTTTATTTAAGTTTGTTCGTGTACTTTATATTTACGTTAAATTTAACGTCTTAACTTCCTATCGTTATTTATGTTAAAAAAATATTTATAAAAATAAAAAAAAAAACTTTATATATAGGCCCTATTTATTTCGTTTTATATATATTTACAAAGGTTTTAACTATATATTTGTGTTTGACAATATTTTCACAAACGGCGACTTTATATTTTGGTTTTAACTCTATATATTTGTCGTTGACAATATTGTCACAAACGGCGCCTCATAGAATACTGGCAGGCAGTCAAGATCTAATACATGTAGTTGATGAAATAAAAGTAATACTGTCAATGTGAATGAACAGCCTCAGAAACTCTTTGATTGACTGATATGTTCTTCCAATTTCTTTTCATGAGCCAATGAAAATAGCTGAGTGCAGCGTAGTTTTTTATTATTTTAAATTGACCAATCAGGAAGAGTAATACCCTGGTAGTTTTCAAGAAATTCAAATTGACCAAAGTATAATACTTGGGCTGCTTTTGGGCAGATCATGAGCCAATGATAGTAGCTAGGTATTTTTTTTTTAAATTTTGATTTGACCAATCAGATATACTAATACCCATGTAGTTTTCTTCTAAATTTCAAATCGACCAATCAGGTATGTGTACTAAAACTTGAAGATATCCCAGGCCACAATGCTCTGAAAATTCTGAAACATTTCAATGCTGATTTCAACTGACATTGTACATACATGTGGACCACAAACTACAAGTCAACATGAAATACAACAGTTAACAGATTCCAAAACCTTTAGCTATATTCCCTTGGTAAATCAGATGCTCTGATCATGGCCTCCCGTTAACCTGTATCCACAAAATAATGCCTTCAATCCAGTCTGGGGAATTCAAAACTATGCCACTACAACAACCAAATTAAATTATTGTGACAAGAATAGCCTTACGTGAAATTACAAACTCATCAGGATTTAGTTCTGTTTTTTTCCTCAATTTTAATGATTAAAAATCAAATTTGAAACAAATGTGTAACAACTGTATTAATAGAAGTAAGCAATTTAAATTAACGATCCTATAAATAGAAGTAAGCAATTCAAATTTATGAATCCTATCCTATATACACGCTCAAGTAAAGCTCGACAAAAAACCCAACACAGTATCGAACACCATCAGTGAAGCATACAGCTACAAGTACAAGGGCCAATGTATTATATTAGGCATCAATCATTCAAATAATTAACTGCAGCAGTGGTGGTAAGACATCACTTAAACGTCCTTAACTGAGAGTCTGGTTTGCGGAATACTGACAGGCAGCCAGGCTCTAATACATGAAGTTGCTGAAATAAAACTCATATTGTCAGTTTGAATGAACAGTCTCAGAAACTCATTGATTGATAAAATGGATACGTTCTTCCAATTTCTTCCATGTGCCACCAAAAACACCTGGGTAGTTTTTCCAAATTTTGAATCGGCAGATTAATACCCTGGGTAGATTTTCAACATTTCAAATTGAGCAATCTGATACCCATTCTCATGGCATCAAATTGTATACCTTTAATTTCAAATATACCCTCTGATTGCCATGTGGTTAAAATAGCGGCGCTCAGTTTTTGTGCGCATGGCTCTCAGTCAATCAGCATTGTCCGTTTCTAAATGGAGCGTAGTGGACTTAGGATGCCACAGCTCAAGAAGATGCTGTACTCTGTGCTCTAGTCAAATAGTTGAGTATGCAATTTATCCATTCTTCAGCAAAATATACTGGATGCATTCTCCATCTATGAAGATACACGCTTCCTGTGTCGATTAAAATCGATAAAGATTGGATGTGCATACGCGCCATTTATTTCAACACAGTGCAGTCAGAGGGTGTTACACTGCTGAAGAGGTTACAAGCTCTGACACTGGGAGAATGTCTAACACCTAGGTAGTTTCAAATTGACCAATCAAGGATACTAGAAAGTTTGGATTGACCAATCCGATACGAGTATACTAATGCCCGGGGACTTTTCTTTGAAATTTCAAATTGTCCAATCAAAGACACTGATTCATACAGGAGCAGTTTTTAGAAAGTTTGAGTTGACCAATCCGATACATGTATACTATTGCCCGGGGAGTTTTCTTGAAATTTCAAATTGACCAATCAAAGATACTAAATCATACCCGGGTAGTTTTTAGAAAGTTTGAATTGACCAATCCGATACATGTATACTAATGCCCGGGGAGTTTCCTTTAAAAATTTCAAATTGACCAATCAAAGATACTAATTCATACACAGATAGTTTTTAGAAAGTTTGAATTGACCAACATGCATACTAATGCCCGGGGATGTTTTCTTTAAAATTTAAAATCGACCAATCAAAACATACTAATTCATACCCGGGTAGTTTTTAGAAACTTTGAATTGACCAATCCGGTACATGTATACTAAAGCCCGGGCGGCTTCCTTGAAATTTCAAATCCACCAATCAGGTGTACTAAAACCTGAAGATACCACACAATGCACTGAAGATTCTGAAACATTTCAATACTAATTTCAACTGACATTGTACATACATGTAGACCACAATATTACAATTCAACATGAAACAACAGTTAACAGATTCCAACACCTTCAGCTATATAGCCAGCCCTGACCACCGTTGTACAAAAGCCAATGAAGCGGGTGTAAAAGCATTTTATATGTATACATTTGACAGACCAACAACATAAACCACTTTACCTGCTTAACAGTCCATTGATGATATTGAGTGAGGGTCTGGTTTGGAAAAAACACCAAAACAAATAAGATCGTTGATAAATAGAACTACATGTATGTAATTTCACATTGCATTGGCATAAAAGACAGCAGGAAGATGATTTCAATGAATTCAATACAGTCGCTGAAAAGTTTCACAATTGAAGCTCCAGAAATGACATTCACATGGATCGTGTTTACATGGATAAATTTTCTCCCTGTTTCAAAATTCTTCGCCAGTATGTAAGAGAGATACAGCAGGGTATGAAATACAATGTGGACAAACAAATTCTAGTTGCCTATCGGCAAGCATGGGCAACCAACACATCCAAATGCATTGCAGTTTAAACAGAATTTGGTTGCCCAAAGGAAATTTAGGTTGCCCTGGGCAACGGGCTATTTTGCACCCTGTACAGCCCAGACAACACTGTACTATGGCATATGTTGATGTCATTGATAAAGGGCCATAACTCTGAGGAAAATTACTGAAAAGGGTAAACAAGGTGACAATGTACATCTGCAAGATACTAAGCATCTTCGAAGTTAGATTGAAGTTCAAATAGTAGCATATAATGACAAATCAAGCCATACGAACAGACGAATCGATTCTTATAGGCTCATCGTCTATTAAAAAGGGTGGCGGCATAATATGCTTCTTTGGAATCGTATGGTCATCACAACGTTCATGATGAGTGAGTGAATAGAATTTAACGTCGTTTTCAACAATATTTCAGCTATATCACAATGAACCAACTAAGCACCACCCAGCCCAGTTGTGTTCCTGCTACTTCAAAGAAGAAATCTTTGAAGCAACATGGAACCAGACACCCTCCATCCATGCTATAAAACACTGAAGACAGCGCACAAGACACAGACAGGACGCTTACATTGTGCAATAAAGACAAGTGATATTACAGTGCTAGACATCACATTATCAAGTTCCTGTTGCTTCTCAGCAAAATGCATTGAAGCAACAGGAACCTGAACCCACCCAACCACCCACGCAAAAACATAATATCGGCGGATTTGAAAAACCTTTGAATCCTATCAGATTATATTAGGTATTATTCATTGATTAATTCACTGAAATGACAGATTCATGCAGGTACATATACAGGTATAATTAAACCATGTTTACCGACTCTCATGTCAATATGTATTATATGCACAATTAACATATCTCCAGTAATTGGCTAAGTACAGAATAAGCTGCAATCCCAGTAACATGTAACAGTGCTAGACTACAAATTCCCAGAAATCAGCCTATGCATCATAGGGCATAATATGCCAATAATCAATCGATACACATCAATCAGTTTAGGAGATATTACCGGCACAGAGCGCCAAGTAAAAGGGTAGTCTTGCTTCAGGAAGTGTTCCCGGCAGACTAGGACATGACAACATATTCGCTGATCCTCGTTATGCAAATAATCCTGACCAATTTTCGCCTTCGCCGAACGGGGACAAAGTCAGACTGCATGCATGCGTGGACTAAGTTCTAAACGTGATATTCCACAACAAAATGACATGAAAGAAATTTCTGTCGGGTTAATTTATGTCTATTATATAATCATCAAATCTGTTCCAACCTACATTTACATACACTGGTTTAAAATGGGTGAGATGACCCTCCCTGGAAAGGTACAGTAAACCTCTAATAATTCAGACACCCTAATACAATTCAATCATCCCCAATTATGTGGACAAATTTCAATCGATTATTCTGATAAATTTGGATCACCCTCTGAAATCATTAAATAATAATGAAGAACTGAATACATGTAACATCTTATCTGCTTGATTTTGCACCATTTTGTTAACTTTCTATTCCAACAAGCTGAGTAGCTAGTTCCCTAGCTGTCGGGCAGCCTGTATGTTATCATCGCTACAAAAATCCTCTCAACTAGGCTCTATAATGAACTTGGCAACAGAGTTGTTCAATATTACATCTAGGGCAAGTGGTTCTCTCCAGGTACTCGGCTTCCTCCACCATCTAAACTGACTGTCCTCATACACCAAATCACCCCTCCCCCCCTCCTCCCACCTTAGACTGTGCTCACAAGCATGACTGCTATTTACATTTTCACCTATGAAAATAGGTCAAGGTCAGTACTGGGTCAACATGAACTAGAAAACTTCATAAGGTACCGTAACATAGTGCCAAATATCCAGTCTGGCTCCCTCTGATCTTGAGATATTACATTCACAATGTTATTCACATTTTGACCTGTGATAAAGGTGAGTCTGGAGTGACCTTGACCTATAGATATCAAGAATAGATCAAATTGTCTTCACCAGCAAATAGTCCTGCTTTTCACATATGACCTCTGTGACCTCAGAAAATAGGTCAAGGTTAGTTCGGAGTGAACTTAACCCATAGGCATTCAAAAGACAGCATTGCGCAAAATATCCAGTTTCCATCTCTCATTGTTATTGACATATTGTGTTCAGGTCCATTCCACGTTACGTGTGTTACAATTTGCAGACTTTTTTGCCTGCACTGATTGACCCTTAAAAAAACCTGACTGTTAAGGAGTTACAACTATATTAGGAAAAGGATCCTTAGGGCACATACTACTGAAAAATGTTCTCAAAGAACGATCACAATTAATTCTACCTTGATTAGGGAGGGTTAATTATGCGTTACGTGTGTTACATCGGACAAAACGTGATTTATTCATATACGTGATTTAAACTCAAAATTGTCTGATTTGTACACATGATTCAATCTAATGTGTAGTTATTTTTCAAGAAGAATAAACACTTTTCTATACCAACATGGTGTGGAGCCATAAACATAACAATTGGAGGAGGTGGAAGTGAAAGTCTTGCGTTACGTGTGTTACAATATTTGTTACGTGTGTTACACTGTCTGAATTTACCAAAGCAAATTTAATCTAGAAGTCAAGTGACTAATTTTTTTTTACACATTGACAGAATAAGGTATAATTTACATGGCAAATCTTTCAAACCTTTCATATGATTTTGAGTTTAAATCACATATATGAGCAAATCTCATTTTGTCTGTTGTAACACACGTAACACACAATTAACCCTCCCCTATTTAAGATTGAATTAATTATGATCATTCTTCGAGAAAAATTTTTGGTAGTATGCGCCCTAAGGAACCTTGTCCTAATATAGTTGTAACTTCTTAAGAGCAATTTTTTTTAGGGTGCACCATGCAAATTGTAACACACGTAACGTGACATGGGCCTTCTTAGCAGTACACAGTAGGTGTACTAGAAAATGCTTCTTACCAGTAGTAGATCTCATGTGGTTGGTGAAAAATGACTATTCCAATATTTTTTACGATTCAGAACCTAATATTTTGAATCTAATAATCATTTCACTGGAAATAAATCTTGTTGAAATAGACTCTCTGTCTTTAATCAAGGAGCATGTAACACACGTAACATTCCATGTAACTAAGGCTCGATTTGCGGGCCTGCTGATATCTAAAATTAGGCCAAACGTTGAGTGTAGCAGGTCATCTTCCATATTTTACCTCCCATTTTATATATGTTCTGGAAAAACAGCAGGTCATCAGAAATTTTCTAAAGAAGGCCTTGATGTAACACACGTAACGTTACGTGTGTTGCGTGCAATTAACTAAATAATTATCAAATATAAAGGCAATGTAGCAATTAAATTTTATGTGTATCACAACAGCAAAGTTAATGTACCTTTGCATATGAAAAAGTATTAAGCTCCTGTTATTTATGCCCTCTACTGTAAACTTTTATATGAATTTGTGTTACGTGTGTTACGCCACCTGCTAGACAGTACATTCTAGTTGTTAACACCTTTAAAATTTTATTTCAACGAGAAACGGTCATTATTATTAAGAAGACAATGTGTTATCCAATGATATTTTGGAGTTTCACTTGAAAACCAACATAACTTAGCAAAAATGAGTCCATTAACTCTTTAGGTGTGTTTTGTCATAAGAAAATGAGAAAAAAAATAGTTGACTTCACCTGTAATTATCAGACAGGTGTGTACTAGAAAATGCAAACTACTGTCCCAACAAGTAATCTGGATCTATTTGCTACAATAAAATCACAAATTTTGTCCACATTAACATTTTTAAAATTTGGCTTGTTTGGACCACTTCCTGTGGAATGGGCCTTCACAGTCCTATTCACATTTTGACCTGTGACCTTTGAATATAGGTCATGGTCACTCTGAAGTGATCCTGACCTAGCGGCACTTACAAGTCAGCACTGTGCCAAAGATTAACATTTTAGCTCAAGTTATCCCTGAATTATTGCATTCACAGGCAAAGAAGACCACTGTTCAGATTTTGACCTCTGTGACTTTCAAAAATAGGTTAAGGTCACTATGGAGTGAACTTGACCTAGAGGGAAGCAATGTGCCAAATATCTAATCTCTAGCTGTTTTTTGTTATTTGTGATAGTGTTCTCAATGCTATGTTCACATGATGCATAGTCCTGTGATGTGACGAAGCGCACAACGTCACATCATGCCCAAGTTAATGGAACGGAAGACGTCATCCCAGTAAAAGAACAGCAGTCTCGTGATGCCAAACCATGTTAGAGTTTGTCATCTGGTCAAATATATCACCTTCACTTCACCCGACACCAAATGGCATGAATAATATGCGAATAGGTGGTGAGACTAGATGACATCGCCGATCAAACATCTTCATTTTATCCAGCCAATTTCTACATTCCCACTTCGAACTTCCCTTGATATATCTGGACCCCTTCAATGTTCAAATAACTTATAAATAGACACGAGACGTCACCGACCTCAAAAACATTTGAAATTCGAAATGGGTCGCACAAGAGCGTTATTGATTGGCTGACCTAATTAGTGGGCACCATATTAGGAGGAAGGATGCCGCAAATAGAGGATGATGTCACCAAATGTGACTTCACTCGCAATCGATGTGTACGTTCTGATTGGTTCTTCTGTCGTTAGCTGGAGAAATTTACAACTCGGATTTTGAACGCTGAAGGGGTCAGATAAATCAAGGCAGGTTCGAAGTGGGAACATAGAAATTGGCTGGATAAAATGAAGATGCGCTCAAAGTGCACCACTGCATACTTACAGCTCTCTTCTCTAGCAAGAGTTGGGCTGGTTACTTTTGTATCATTTCAATGAATTCACAGTTGATCAGTGCAGGTCATTTTTTTGTACATTCAAGTGGGAAGTTCATTATTTCAAAAGTATTAACCCTTGTTTCAATAAATATTAGAATTTTTTTTTTTGCATTTCACCATTAATTACTTTAGGAAGTAGCATTTTCTAGTATATTTAAATTTTTGATGACGTTTTTTAATTGAATCAGATCAATGAAAACATGAATTGCAGGCAAGCACCTAAAAGGTGCGTGGACCCCTCAGCCTGTTTTTTTTAGTCAAGTAGGATCAGGGCTGCATCTAGAGCCAGTTTAGTTTTGGAAAACATATGGACACCCAAAACTCAAATGAAACAAAAAATGAAAGTGTTGTTGTTGTTCAATTTGAAAGGATTTCTGAAGGAAATACTCCTAGAAAAAGCTTCTGGAAGCCTCAATATCGATCCGATTGCATAGCTGGGTATTGAATTTCATGTTAATAAACCTCTGTTTTGTGATTGATCACAGGCTTTTTGCGCCGAAATTCACTTAAAAAAATTGGACCCACCCTTATCATTATTTTGGGGGGGGGGGGGCATAAGCTCCAGGTATGCAAACTGATTCAAAATTGCACACGGTCAGGCTAAAAATGGGCTCTCCTAATCACTCGTTTTACATAATTTCCAAGGTACAGTAACATGTTTGGTGACAAAAATTGAAGCATTAATTATGTTGTACCAGTTAAATGTGTGGACACAAATATGGTTCATGCAAAAGTTTTAGAATAAATCATATGATGTACATGTAGAATAGAATGATTTAATAGCAAAATTTAAGAAAAATGGTGTCCTTCATTCAATGAGAATCATGCATGAATGGACCAGGCTTTCTTGTATCAGGGAACCTTCAAAATTCACAACGAAACATGCAACCAAGGGTTCCCGATGGGCATAGATAACAGTGCAAAAGCTAAGCCATCAATAAATTAAAAAATTTAAAAAAATTAAAAATCATGAAATTATCACAGCCATCTGAAAATCTAATCATTTCATCTGTCAACATTCAGGAAGCTCTCACCAAAATTTGGTCAGGCCCGACTTGATAGATCTGCAGATGTTCAGCGGACAAGAACATGTTGATGGGCATAGATAACAGAAGCTAAGCCATCAATAAATAATAATTTTTTTTTTTAAATCATGACATCATCATAGCCATCTGAAAATCTAATCATTTCATCTGTCAACATTCAGGAAGCTCTCACCAAAGTTTGATCAGGCCCGACTTCATAGATCTGCAGATATTCAGCGGACAAGAACATGTTCATGGGCATAGATACATGTAACAGCGCAAAAGCTACGCCATCAATAAATAATAAAAAAAATAATTAAAAATCATGACATCATCATAGCCATCTGAAAATCTAATCATTTCATCTGTCAACATTCAGGAAGCTCTCACCAAAGTTTGGTCAGGCCCGACTTCATAGATCTGCAGATATTTAGCGGACAAGAAAATGTTGACGGACGGACGCACGGACGGACGGACGCACGGACGGACGCTAGGACGGACGGACGTACGTACATGGCAACGACAAGACCCCACAGCCCTATGGGCTGAGGGGTAATTATCCATTATTTCTTATAGCCTATTTCTTATCTCCGGGCCACAGCAGGCCATACAAGCGCACGCGGGAATAAAGACGGTGTTTTTGCTGACCATCTCAGGTACGGTCAATTCACGGCAGCCAGTCACGGTCAGTTGAGCAGCAGGAGTTAATATCTAAACTAAAGCGACTCAAGTGAGATGCAGCTTTTCAATATAATAAAGCGTGAACTCATACATAATCTGGGATATGTCATCACACACATGTACGTGGTAGAAGCATGTGCGACACAGGTGGCCAGTCACTTGACAAGCGCTGCAGACATGATGTGCCCCAGCCAAGTTTCTCTCGTGTCATTGATATTTTTAATAAAATACTGATTAAAGTAATGATTTAAATCATATGGGAAAAAGAATCCCGTATTAACTTGATCATGGGACAAAAATTCCCACTCTTGAGAAGAAAAATACATCCCAACCTCATCTCGACCGCTCGGTTGGGAAGTATTTTCCTTCTCTCGAGTGGGAATTTTTGTCCCATGATCAAGTTATATGGGATTCTCTTATTCCCCGTGGGAAATATTTGCTTCCTGTCCTGTTGATTCCTGCATCCTAATTGTACCTTCGCTGTTTTAATTTAACTACTTCGGCAGTTGTTTTTTTTCGGCATAGAATACATGTGCATTATCCCACACTCAGATAAAATTCTCATTCTTTACGAGTAGCCTTCACTGACCCAAGTAAATTCTGTATTTATCATTGTGGAAAGGAATTGTAGGAATTACTGGCGGTCAATTCCACTGGGGCGAATTTTCCAGGCAACTGTATACCCGGTAATTTCTTCACAATTGTGGAAAGCCAAGCTTGAGATGGCTTTATCGAGGCGTAGGGCAGACTGGACGTCAGCAGCTATTAGCATATTATTGGTGATGTCCCCGGAGGACTAGTTCTCACGATGGTATATAATGTCCACTGGAAAAACCATTGTTACTGAACTAAATGCATGACAAAAACACGCGTTAATAACCTGGTTATACACAAATCTATATACACACATATAGTCTGTGAGAACGGAGCAGATGCGCCAAAATCAGTCTCATTCCAATTGCTTTTTGCCAATCTACCAATGAGAAATTCGCAGTGAAAGTCGCCGAATCCGCTGATGCCCTAAGGACTACATCGAACGCACCTGCTCGAAAGCTCTATAAATGTTTAGGGAATAAATACCAGCCTGTTTCTTTCTTGCTCTACAGAAATGCAACATCCTAAGGCATTCATCAATAAATAAGAAAAAAACACGCCAAATCGCTGACGTCAAATTGGGTAAAAACGGACCAACTGAAGCTTCTAAATTGCTTGTGTGCATAAAGACCGGGGAAATCCATTGAAGACATGATAATTTTTCCGGGTGAAAAAAAAGCATTGAGACTCAGAAAATTGAACCTTTTACATGTAGTTAACATAGCTCTATAATTCAGAGCGATTCGAGCTAAAATCATTTCCTATCTATTTGATAATTAAAACAGGGCCTATAATGGAAAAATGAGTAGTGTCAACCAGTTCAATTTTCCATCCTTCCGTATCAGTCTCAGGGGAACTACATTCAAGGGCTGATGCAGCTCTCTAATTGGGGTACTGATAAAAGAGTTCCTGATGGGATAAATAGTTTGAAATTCTATTACTATGGATCTTACACAAGTACATTTTCTAGATTGTCAGGTACGGTAATCCCTCTAATAATTCAATCACAGGAAATGAAATTTCCCGCATAAAATCTGGGGATGATCCAATTTATTGGAACAGGAAGTTGACAAAATGGTTAAAAATCATGCATATAATCCATTATTTCGTTGATGATTTTAGAGGGTGCCTAAATTCATTAGAACTACCGATTGAATTTTGTGCTCAACATTTGGGGTGATTGAAATTTGATAGGGGGATTGAATTATTAGAAGGGTTACCATATAAGACATATTTGGTGAATTTAGGTGTCAAAAAATAAACTAGAATATAGGGCAGACTTAATAATATTCTGAAGTTCAAAGATCGGTCAGCTCAAATAAGGTGGTTTCTATCTTTTCTCTAATTTGGGTATGGGTATCGGTACATGGTATGAAATTGGACAGGCTGTCTCAGTCCCCGACATTGTGTATTCATGTCTGCTCCACCAATTCCATATCAGATATTACTGATCGGGAATTAATATGTGACATGACAGAACAAGAGTTTATGGGGCTTCAAAATATGCCAGCACATTTAACAAGATTTGATGTTTGCAATCCAACTTGGGAAGACAAGAAGCAAATTTTGGTATGGACGTATATGGACCATTTTGGTTTGCAAACAGTACATGCAATAGCTTTCCCCAAAACAGTACTGCCTTGTTTGAGACTTCTGTGATCCTAGCCTTGACATTTGACCTCAAAGTTGACATGTTCTTTCTTTCTTGCAAGACTTGAGTACCAGTCTACTCAAAGTTTGGTCACATTCCATGTGGGTTCTAGAACTGGACATGTTGTATGGAACACTGAAGCTGATAAGATAGCCAGGCAGATGGACAGACACACCTCAAATTGAGTGATTGAGTGAATATGATTTAATGTCGCTTTCAACACTATAGTCATATCACGACGTTTGGTTTCTATTCCTTTTCACTCCTGAAAACCACACGGGTAGGGTCCTATTCCTTTTAACACCCGGGACCCCACGGATGGGGCCCTATTCCTTTTCACACCCGGGAACCCCACGGGTGCCCCAGTTAGTCATCTCTTACGACAAGCTCTCTGAGGGGTTGAGGCCTATTCTCACCATGACCTGGAGTGTGCACGACGACACCATGCTTGAGCGAGTGAATGAGTGAATAGAGTTTAACAGTCTTTTCGATGAGCAAATTAAGGGCGAGTTGTAAATCACTCTCCTGAAATGCTTTGGGGGAGCGGTCGCTCTCCTTGTCAATTGCTCACCCAAAACACTACTGGGAGAGCTATCGCTCTGCTGGGACGAGTTATAAAATATTGTGATATAAACTGCTATTAAAGAACTTTTATAAAGCTATTTTAATTATTTTAATATCATTAATTAGTTTATCTTTTTTTTTATAAAATAATGAACCCCAAAAAATTGTAAATATCTTCCACAATCTATGATTATTTCAAAGACGAATTAAAAAAATTTCTTACAGTTAATGAACTTTGAGTTTATATTTAGATTTGAACTTTTTTTCAAATTTTCTGTTCACCTATTACTTAGTATAATTTAATTGGAATATATTTATCAATTTTATGTAATTTTCGGTTTTTTAATAAATTTCCAATGTACATGTATGTAAATTACCTACTTGTAACAGAGCATATCTACTGCTGCTATAGCACTGTCCCACTGCAATATCATGTCTTAAGCAGACAGGACACCCAGTCATATTATACGGACACCGAGCGAACCAGTCCTTGCTCTATCCTCCTAATGCTGAGTGTAAGCGAGGAAGCACCAAGTTCCATTTTTCAAGTCTTTGGCATGACCCGGCCTGGGATTGAACCCAGTACCTACCACTTACGAGGCCGACGCTCTAACCATTAGGCCATCAAAGTGCGGTCCCACCTCAAATTGTATTGGTACTTCTGTGCCCTGCAGGTTACAAGGTATCAAGTTTCGGTACCAATCTAGAACTTGAGATACATGTGATTCAAACATCATGAGGCATAATATACCTCAACTCAATTATTATACCATGAACACAACAATTCCAATGATTTTCAGATATTCGGGCCGCAGTAACCTTGACCTGCTTTTTTGACATCCACAATAGGATTCTTCCCATATCCATATCCCGAGGCCATCCTTAAAAATAAGTTTGTTGCGCGTAACCCGACCATGTGTCCAAAAATCCACCGACTGGAAACTTTTTTTCGCTGATTTTCATACAGGTCATCTTTTTATTTTATTTGGAACTATCAAAGTTATCTCCCCTATCTTCTCTCGCGGGTAAACGAATGTAAAATGTTCGCCAAGCAAGAGCAGGCTGCTCCAGGAAGTATTTCATTCTCCAGTAGTCGGCGATGTGAGCTTATATCACACGTTTTGAAGGCATATATTCCATGGCCCAGTCCGTAGGGGAATGCAGTTTTCGGCGACCACGTGTATATGGCGGGAATTTCCCTCTTCTGTTTTGTGTCTGCGTTTGATGGAGAGACGAGAACACAACAACACAACGACAGGCAACACTTACAGCAACACAGAATGGGGGAAAATATTCAAAACAGTTGGTTATTAAAACTGCCATAAAGAGCTCTGTCGCGAATCGACGTGGAACGTGGAGTTTAGGATGGTCTGTCACCACCTCGTGGGTCCGTACACCGACAGCTTCTGAGTTTGACGAAGAGACCGACGATGGTTGGATTTCTACTCTGAGATTTTTCAGTGCGACCAAATGCAGACAGTTGGCATTAATTTTGCTAACTCTTCCACTGAAAATCACCGTGAGAAGAAACCAAAAGTACTTTAATAAATTCTAATCAGCATTATTTCATAATTTAGCGGTAGTCTCCTGCACAGGCTATTCCTAGCATGGGATTGCGTAATATTTGCCACGTGCGCGGGAGAGCTGACAAAAATGGCGGAAACTGCGGAAAATCTTCCTTGAAGACGTGGACGAAGTTTTCTAGGAAAGGTAGATGATTTACACATCATCATCACACTGAGCCTGTAGTCAGTAGGATGCCAATACTCTTGGACAATATTGAACTGTGAGTGACTCGTTTGATCATTCGCCATCCGTTCTTCTCGTTGGGGAAACTGTCGTTCGGGGATAAATGTCGGTATCCCTTCTCGTTCACAGTCACTTGAATACTATCGGCTGATGATTTTAGAGAACATTCACGGACACTGCTCTTCGCGCATATACTATGCAATGATGATTGGTTGCCGAATTTTATATGCAGAACTGTGGCTCTGATATGATCGTTGAGAATAGAATCGAGTTCTCTTTGTTTATTTTAAATCATAATATGTCAAACAACTATAAATGTGACAATTGTTGTAGCCTCTGACAATTTTTGACATTCCTCATGTGAATGGCTACCGTTTCTCCTTTTTCGAAATAATGACAACAGTTCACACCCCCATGCAGTTAGCTCAAATCAGTTAGCTTGAATTGAATGCCCAATCTACTGGTAACCACTGGTGACTGTTGAAATTCCTCATCACTTTTGATATTTTATTTTCATTAATTTTTGAACTTATTTAATCAGAAATATGATAGGTTGAACAAAACAAAATCACTTCCCTAAGGAAATTTGGCATAGCGATTTTTATCTCTCGTATCAGCTCTCCTCGGTTAATTTAGGTAACCTTTTTATAGCTCACCATGTTTTTACAATAGACAAGGATTGGGAGAGTGCAGGGAGCTCCAGCAGTCTGGACAAATTAGACCCGTCAGCTTAATTTTGACTTTCAATGCCGGCATCCAATACTCTTGTCAGAATTCCA
This sequence comes from Hanleya hanleyi, assembly GCA_036873755.1. Lineage (NCBI taxonomy): Eukaryota > Metazoa > Mollusca > Polyplacophora > Lepidopleurida > Hanleyidae > Hanleya > Hanleya hanleyi. The sequence continues at coordinate 42,489 of JAVTVY010009639.1, forward strand.
CCTCGGACTAAATTCCACGTAAAGCTCCCATCACAGGTTAGAATCTTGTTCAGTAAATTAAATTACGATGTATTTCTATTCTGAATAAAGGGAGTACGTAAAACCATACCACACATTTGTGAAGGGGGCAGGTGGTAATGGTGGTATGTGATTAATTTTGAGGTAATTTTCTCAACTCCAAATGGTAATGAACAAACTTCTGTAAGCTTATAACACAGAGCATTTTTTTTCTTTCTTTTCATTTCACAATTTTAGCAAAAGTGTGTATATGGTATATGTAAGTTATTATTTTTGAACCAGCTAGTCACTATTCATTGTAAAGAATGTGTTCAGGGATTTCAATACTCTTGGAAATAAAATGCAAGCCTGAGTTCAATAATATCTTGCTTTATTTCTACCTTGAAGACACCTACCTTGTTTTTTCTGCTGAAATAATTTTGCTGCCAGACAAAAAGTATTTTTCAAATGACCTTGGTATCTGGACAAAATCACACTATTAACCTCTTCCACCCTCCCCGAAAGGAAAAGTTGACCTTAACCAAAAAAAAAAAAAAAAAAAAAAAATTTACCTACCTACCGACCCAACTTCCTGAGGTAGGGTCGGGTTACAGCCAACAAACATATTTTTAAGGATGGCCTGAAACTGGAGATACTGCAGACAACAAAAGGTACCAGATGGATATGCAGAAATCAAACTCAATAGGCTTCTTTTTGCCTTGAGTTTGAGGTATACCTGAAATTTCATCAAAATCCGCAACCCTGAAAGAACTGGGGTTCTGGCATGGAATACAATTTTCAATAATTTCCAGATTTCTTGGGCTACAGTGATCTTGCCCTTTGATCGTTTTACCTCAAATAGAATATGATTCCACTCATACTGGAAGTTCGATACAAATCCATAACCCAGGACTGGAGATTTCGCATCTATGGACATAAAATGTTAACAGATAGATAGACGGCTGGGAAGAACTTGACGGGCATAAAAAAAGAAAATAATCTTTTGAAGTCTTATGCTGTAATGGGTTGAATTATCATCGTATCAGACGTACCAAAAGGGAGAAGGCACATTAACAAAAAATGAAGCTAAATTTTTCAGAACGTGGGATCTATTCAGACAGCAGAATTACTCGGTGTTGTGCTTTGAGATGAGATTTCCCTCGACAGCTGAAGCTGCTCGAGCTGTTTTGTCAATATGAAGAAAATGCTGTTTTCCATCACCAATTGATTTGCTTATCATTACCTTTTAGCTATGCATGTTGTATATTGATTAAAGTGTAATCCACTTTAATTCCCCTGGTTATCATAATGTCAGTTGATGAAATCTCAATTTTTTTTATATCTCTTCTTCGTTGCATACAAATGTACGAACATGTATGTTATCAATATGTGTATTTGATATCTGGAAGCCGTTTTCTGACAACAAAAAAAAAATGATGAAATAAAGCAAACTATGTTCACTGAAGTGGCAACTCTTGTTATGTGCCAATTAATCACAATATACAACGCCATTTTAATCCACTTTTTAGCAGAAATCATGGAATTGTAATCTCAAATTAATTTTAGAGACTGCACTGTTTTTTTCCTACATAGTAGTCTACCATCTGCAAATTGTCTGGTAGTCAGTGAGTGAGTGATGGAGTGAGTGAGTCCATCCGAGTCCTTTCGTCGGCAAAATAAGGAGAACAATTGACATTAGAACCTTGATTTTTTGCATGAAGTTGCACCAGGGGACTGTTACCAGCAAGTTCTGAGCTGACCTACTTTTGATGAAAATTTCTGGTGATTTTTGATGAAAATCACTTGTGATTCTGACTTGGGCTCTTAATATAGGCAAGATTTCAACTTGGGGCGGGGGTATCTCCAAGAGTTCAGTGCGTGCCGGAGTCCTAATGACTACCCTACTTCGTAGGTCCTGTGACGTTAGTCACACTGCCATGTCTCATAAGTACTGTTGTCAATATTGACGATTTCCAGCAGAAAACCCCCCAGCTAATTTGCTCATGGGATGATATACTCTCTGTGTTTGTCAAATCTGTGATTTTGATTTGCATGAGTGACCAATCTCTCCAATATCACTCTCCATTGCATCGGCAGTTGTGAGGGGAGTGATCAAAGGCTCTCCTGGAGAAAACTTTAGGAGACTGATAGAGAGAGTGGTCATTCTCATCAGAACTGAGGGGCCACTTCCTTAATAAGAATGACATGAACACCAGGCGATATTTACATGCAGTAAACTTGGGTTCTTTGGCCAGTCAGGGTAACTTTGACTTTGGCAGCCCCACAAACAATTTTTTAAAATGCTTCAATTGTCTATATTAGTTTTCTTCTGAGCAAAACTCTTATCACCCCATTATGTCATAATGACATTGGTATACAGAATTGATTAATGCTGGTTCGAATTTCTTTCTGAATGTTTAATCTTGAATAGTTGTCATAGCAACGGATTATTTGTCACAGCAACGGATTGTGTTGACTGCGGCAAATGATGAGTGGGTATCCAACTTTTGATTCCGGAATTTATGTGCTGATCAGCTTTCACAAAACTTTGCAGGTGGTATATTGCCACTTGATACCTAGATTCCGACATTAAACCTTAATTCTCTCTCTCTCTCCATTGCAAAATATAACAAAAGACTTGCTATAATCTGATTTTTCTTTATTGGGGGTTGCTGAGTAACAACTTGATATTTTCATGCACTTATGGGGCTACGTTGGTCATGATAAAATTAGCCCCAAATATGAAATATTTCCATTGTTTGATATGCCAATACCCATCTCCTAACATAGCTCAGAAACAGTGGCTGAAACATTGTTTCAGAAGTATGGTATGCATGTTTGCCTGGCCATTGTGGGTTCATACTTCATGTAAGTATCACAAGACAATGAATACAATAGCCAAGTCTGGGAACAACAATATGTCTAGACTTCAGCCTTTTCAGCTGCACAAAGACTCAGACAATGGCTTCCTACATGAAGTATCTACCCGATTGTGGTAATACTGTTGAACATTGCATTGGTTTTAACAATCATTGATGTATATTTTTACATTTCTATTCATGTATGGAAATAAAGTAAAGTTAAAGTTAAGGATACTGAGCCTTCTTGCAGACCCTTTTACACACCCGCTAGAATTTGTCTTTTATACAGCTAAAAGTATGTTTCATAGCTACAGCGTTCGAAATGGCGGCCTGCTATTGGCTAAAAGCAGGCCAAAATTTTGACAAAGCAGACGATGTAGAAAATGAACTGCTAAAAACAAAATCTCGACCGAAAGTAGCAGGCCATAATTTTCCTGGCCATTCCTACCCATATATAATTTTGTTTCCGTTGCACACAACGTAAGTTGAATTCTTCGTGGGTGAGATATTATCGTACAAATACTCCACTAAAAAAAAAATCTGCAGAACAAGGCAGCGGTCGAAATAACGCCTGCCTACCTATACCGCCGCCGGCGCCGGCAAGTGAATTTTTCCGGTGACAAGTTGCAAAAAAAATCTATCTGTCGCATGCGGAAAGTAGGATTCATCCAGCAAAAACGATAAAATGCGATCAATTTTCGTAAATACCTTTTAGGAGTCTAGATCTATCTGAAGGAACGGACAATCCAAGAAATAATCCATTGAAAATTTATTTCAAGCCGATCTTTGGCCATTGTTGTTCGACTTCTCGGTCAACATTTCCCGCGCCAATTTTACTTCCGGTTGCGCGCCTATCCTTGCGCAGTAGTCCGGTGCATGCAAAAGTCGGACCTGTTACGAAACGGAATCGGACTATCTGTTGTTTTTTTTCCAGTTGGTACCGCTGGTAAATAATATCGTTGGCTTCTTTTCTTGGGCTTCTATTCACAAGCTGAAGTTTGTCTAAGCAGACATTTCAGTTAATTGATAATTCCAACGGGACTCTGGTGGCTGATTCTAATTTATTGGAATCAGCAATTTACAAGGGGAGACTTTTGATAAATATAAGTAAATATAGTTCACATGATTTAGTCAACAACAAAGCTTTTGCAGTTCTAATTGCATTAGGGGGAATGATTGTCTTTGACATATCAAAGTTTGACATCAACTTTCCATTGATGCTCGAAGTTTTTAAAGAACATGTGCCAATAAAAAAAATTAATAATAATAAATATAAAAAACGCCCACCTCATTTTTAGTTGGACAGTCAGCGAAGTTTTATTGAAGTTTGACAGAAAAAACCCCCCACATACATAAAACTTCTTTTTTATTGCAATGTCTTATGCAGTCAAATAATTAATAATTAATAATTACAGCATTCAGCATCATCATAATTTCCTCCCAAGGTCATGAGAAGCTATAAAAGATTAATTAACAGAGGCCTTATTGGTGGATTTGCACATGTAGAAAAAAAATAGCTGCCCAACTTCATAAATAGCAGGTGATGTTAGATTTGACCAGCGATTTTTTTTTTGATGGAAAAAAATAGCAGGTCATCACAAATTTCCTAATTCGGACCCTGAATGTATGATAATGTATATATTTGTTGAAAGCGCATTTCTTAAGAATTCCATATATATAAATCTGTTCATTGTAAATCTGTAGGTTGTGAAGATATTCAAATTAAAAAAAAAAATTTTTTTTTAATAAAATGAACCTTCTTTTTTAAATGGCTATTTTAAAAAAACAATTTATTGTAATTTCCCGTAGAAGACAACTCCAACAGGAAATCTGTGTCTCAGTTTGTCAATTTTGGTCCTCTTCTTATTCTACTGACACTTAGTTCAACTTCAAGTCGGACTCAAATAAGAATGGAGGATATCTCAAAATAGACTGATGGAGTTCTGATGAGCATCAACCCAGACTTTTGCATTGGCCCTTAAAACCTGAAGATTATCTCCAGTTGAAATTTTACAATTCATATAAATATAAGCCAGATTACGCACTTATTTTAGTACTTGGGACTGTATGGACAGCATTGCTTCTTGGTCAGTACATACATGTGCATGCAACTACATGTATTATGACAGAAGTTATGTCCCTTGGACTGTACATCTGTCTCACAGATGGCTGAACACGCTGAGCAAGCACTAGAGGTTTGCTGAAGATAAACCCTATTTATGTCAAAGGAGTTTTCTCCCCTTAATAGTATTAACCTTTTGAAAGACTATAAACCAGATATGGCTATGGTAATTCCTGTAAAGATTCGATCACCCTGTTATAATTCAATCACCCCAAATCTTGTGGAAAACAATTCAATCAGTTGTTCTAATAACTTTGATCAGCCTCTAAAATCATTAAAATAATGGATTACATTGCATTCACATGATTTTGGACCATTTTGTCAACTTTCTGTTCTAATATATTTGATTAACCCCTGATCTTTTTGTGGCAAATTTCACTTCCCGTGATTGAATTATTAGGGGAATTACTCGAGGACTTTTCCAAGGCTTCCAATTGACCAAGTTTAGGAAATTCCATTACCTTTTCCAGCACACTTTTTCAGAAATATCATGATTTTTTACATTGAAATTCTGTGTGCATGATGGATATCATACAGATTCCAGGCCATTATTCGGCTGCATGCACTAATTACTGCAAATGTAAAACATAATTGAATAAAAATTCGTGACCATTAAACTACTCTTATAGGTGCCACCCTTTGTTATTCTTTTATACTACACAGACTAACACAGCTATCCCCAATTTCTTATCTACTTTTACATGTTATGCTTGTTTTT
>JAVTVY010009640.1:0-49191 GCA_036873755.1 Hanleya hanleyi
ACCTCAAGTACACCTCATGGACTTTGTCAAAATAGATATGTTATATACTACACCTCAAGTACACCTTATGGACTTTGCCAAACTATGCATGTACCTCAAGTACACCTCTGGGACTGTCAAAATATACTTGTAATTTTCGTACACCTCAAGTTTACCTTGGCTTCCCATACAGATTTCACTGCCCATCAACATGATCAACTAAATGTTTTATTTATATTTCAAAGTACATTTCTTAGTTCATTTAAGATCTTCACAAGCGCTATATTTTAAAATAAATCAATAAATGGGTTGGCTAACTGTAAATCTCATACACCCTCTATGAATAAAAGAACCATAGTGACACATGTGAACACTTGACAGGTCATACCTTGTTTTCCAGTTTACAATACATAAAATCTACTTCTGCTATTTCTTGTGTCAGCTGCATACATTCTCAGCTGGAGCTCTTCTTTAATTATTTTCTTAATACTTTTGAACTCTATGTCTCAGTTGGATGTTCCTGCCTTAGTCTAATATTCTATTGTAACATACACCATTTCAGTCTGACAGTTTGAAATAAGTACAGCCCTTATTTAATTAACAAATTAATAATTAACAGTGAGTGATACCTCATGAACTTTGTCAAAATATACTCCAGTACATCTCATGGACTTTGCTAAAATATGCATGTACAAAATTAAGTATACAAGTATGTACTTAATACACCTCATAATTTACCTACATCTCAAGTATATTTCCTACACTCCACCGTAACAAGCTTGGCATAATATAAGATACAGTTATCCACCTACACCCAAGATATATGGTGGACTTGGTGGAAAGGTTTAATTGTCATGAAATTGAGCATAATATACCATCCACTTATTGTAAATAATTGCCAGCACAATCTTTTATTCATACTCGCTAAATAGACTAAATATTGCTGAACATGGCATTAAATTTAATTTCCTCTCTACATGTCTATGCTGGATCATCATTCTGGCATGAATGTTACTTTAAATTACCTACACCTCAAGTACACCTCATTGACTTTGTCAGAAAAACATGTACCTCCTGAACTTCTAAACAACATGAAAAATGCTATGTAAACTCAATTTTTATTATTATTTTGACACCAGGACACTAATACATCAAACTAAAACCTGCTGTAACATTCTTCACTTCAAATTATCATAGCAATCAGTTAATGGGCACTGTTGTATAATTTACAGAGAAACTGTTGTTAATCTCATGCAAACTTTTGCACCTGTGGACATGTTGTCAACCTTCCAGATATATTTCCAAAATGGATATGTTAACTGTCACTTCCCAAATACACTGGTCCCTTGTATGCTTTTGCATTGGAATCCTCTGTGTGGCAATTGGAGTACTTGTGAGCCAATGTTAAAGCTCCTTTATAAGTGTGGTGCTACCATTTTCCGACATACACGGTCACCTTTCCCTACTTTCAAGTTTGGCTGCTCATATGTTAGTTGTAGGCTTTGTAGCGAAAAATGCTGCAGAAAATTTATGGGGAGGATGGGGATCAATCTACTTAGCGGTGTTCACTAAAAAATGAGAATACAAATATGCCTGGTACCTATTTTCAATGGAGGTATGAATATATTTTTCAAAATTGGAATCCGATATGCCTCAAGTACACCTCAGTACCTCACCTGAGGGGTACACCTCACCTGAGGTGTACACCTCACTGAGGTGTACTAATTTGCATATTTCGATACTCCTCAACTACACCTCATCTACTCCTCAACTACACCTCATCTACTCCTCAAATACACCTCATAATATCTGAGGGTACACCTCACAGGTACACCTCAACTACACCTCAAGTACCTCAAAGCAGTAAGGGTTCGCTCTCCAAAATATCTCCAGGAAATTATACGGTTTATGTATAGCTCTCCTCTCAATGGTAAGGCCTGCCGTCGTACATCCTCCATGATCACTTTAACCAAATTTTGTGGAAATTCAACAAGCAGTTCACATGAAAACATGTTACAAAGTTTTACCAATGTCCAGGAACACAGTGCCATTTAGACATAATGATGTTCAAAATCCATGAAAACATAACAGAGTCAGAGGATGTCTGAGGAAAAATATTAAATACTTTTTGAGATATAACCATTTGAAATAGCTAGTGTCGGTGGATCCGTCACTGTTCAACCTTAACATACAGTATCTAGTTTGTGGAAATGCTTTACTTTTTGGACTAGCAATGATCAAATGCCCTAGGTTTCCAACATATGGTGCCATTGATTTTTTCCGACATGCCTATACCTGGTAGACAGCTAGGTAGCTGTCAGATACAGACAGACTAGCCCTCGTGTTTGCACAATCTGTGAGAGCTGTTAATCACTGTCCTGTATTTGGTTTAGCATTCAGTGATGCCAGAGTGATTACGCCCTGTGGGGTTCACAGGGATTGACCTGGGCTGTCGTTGGACACACTCCAGGTCATGGTAAGAATATAGTCTGGGAGCTAGCAGAGGTTTATCGGTCATGTCGAGTACGAAAGGTTTGACACCTGGAATGTGTAGGACTATGGGTGGGAACCCCAAAATGTGGATTCTTAAGTTTGGCACTCGTGCACAGCCCCCTGGGGGCACTCTCAAAGTACCCCCAAAATTGATTTTATCGGTCATGGTTGAGTACGAGGACCAAACTCAGTTAATATGTTCTTCATGGGAGTCTGATTGCAAAAAGCCGATTCTTAAGTTTCCAGCTAATGTACTAAGCCACTTAAGAACGGCCTAATTAACGCTAATTATGACTTTTATCGGTCATGTTGAGTACGAGGATGAATTTTTGCCCAAATGTACTCTAAGACATGCTGATTACGAAATGCCAATTCTTAAGTTGCAACTCCATGCACTAATCCACTTAAGAACGGGTCAAAGGTCAATAATTGACCTAATTACGTTTTCGGGAATGACATAATCCGCCATTTCTCTGCAACCGCTTTGGGTAGGAAATTGAAATTTGGTTTAATGTGAAGGTCTAATCATGAGGAATAAGAATCACTTGATAAATTTTTAATTTTATTGTGCCTTCATGGCTTAAAAACGCAATTAAGCTCCAAAAATGTACCCTTTTGACCCCCCTAGAGATTTTAATTTTATCGGTCATGATCGAGTACGTCCGTAAACCTTATGTTAAAATGTTCGTCTGGGAACCCTGAATACGAAAAACTCATTCTTAAGTGTCCACGTGATGTACAAATCCACTTAAGAACGAGAAATAGGTAGAAATGCACTCCATGACCCCAGCTCCAGTTTATCGGTCATAATTGAGTACATCCACAAAACCGACGTCAAAACGATTGTCTAGCATCCCTGAATCAGAAAAATTTATTCTTAAGTATCCATGTGAGGAAAAAATCCACTTAAGAACGAGTATTATGTCCATTTATGTCAGCCTGTTCAGGTTATCATTGACTTCCTTCATGAAATGATACGTCTTCGTAGTTACAGTAAGATAAGCAATATCATTAGTTTTCGGAGTTCATGCAATGGAGTCATCAGCCATAGATATTTTAGGACAATAGGACATTGCATGGCCTATTCTTTCTGTACCTTCTGAACTTCGAGCTCTGGTGACAGACGTGGACAGAGGACACACATATTGATTAAAAGAATAAAATTTAATCAAAATCTAATCAGAATTACCCGTAACACTGTTACAATATTACAATATTACAATTGCAATGTTGAAAATTGTAGGCCCCTGGCATACAGGCAACGGGTGCTTTGCGTCAGAATCTTAATTTTGTGTGGTCATTAGCTTGCGAATTAAATTTAAAACCTAATTGTTTTGCTGAATCATTCAGTCGGTATGGTCGCACGGCATCTATTCGTCCGGTCATGGACTTCAGCTTAGCCATTTCTGTTCATTCATGGATCATTCAGCATTCTCTTCCTCATCAGAAACTCCTTCCTCTTCATCAGATGATGCAACCTCTAACCTTTCGTCACTCTCGTCATTCTCCAATTCATCCGAGTCAGTTTCTTCCTCCGGAACCATCGTTTCCGGTAGCTGTTGGCCTTCAAACCAGATTGGGGTGTAGGCTCCCTCAATCAGTTCCCATCCATCTTTCTCTGAAGGGTGTTGCTGAATGGTGACTTCATCGGCATGTGTCCACATTCTGGAAACGAATGCAGCTCTCTTGATATGGGTGATGATTTCAGATTCACACGGCGGTATTCCGCTTGCATCAATGCCCTTAAGTTTGTCCAAGGGGTTCTTTCCAGTGGACTTGGGTCGGTATACCTTTTCAAAGGCCTGGAATCTGCATTTGTTGAGGGAGGTACCTTCTTTCTTTGCCCCGTAGATCGTCGCTGTGTACTTCAGCAAGATCTCCCGACTCCTTTGGCTTGGGTCTGCATCTGTTCCTATGTCTCTGAATGCGCTCTGTACCTCCTTGTCTTTTTCCAACAGCACGAATGGCCGCTTCTTTCCCTTGCGCACAAATGCTGAAGTATAATCGGACCCTGTGAAGGAATGAAATCCAGGGAGGGCTGCGCACACGTTCTGACCCAATGACTTCGCAACAGACGATATGTTGATGAATCGTCTATCTCTCTTCGATGTTGTACCAACATCCATCCACACGGTACCAGCAAACTTATGACAGTGATGTAGTAAAACAACGGCTATGTCTGTGTCGGATGCGCGTACTGCTATGTTGCTATTAGGGGAATCTGTGGCCAAGGCGTGTAGGCATACCTTTGTGTCTGCCTCTTCGTGGTTGTTTGTGAGAGATTCCACTCCTTCTCTGTTCACATTTCCGTCTTCGACGTAGAAATGGAAATGGAGAGATAGACGATTCATCAACATATCGTCTGTTGCGAAGTCATTGGGTCAGAACGTGTGCGCAGCCCTCCCTGGATTTCATTCCTTCACAGGGTCCGATTATACTTCAGCATTTGTGCGCAAGGGAAAGAAGCGGCCATTCGTGCTGTTGGAAAAAGACAAGGAGGTACAGAGCGCATTCAGAGACATAGGAACAGATGCAGACCCAAGCCAAAGGAGTCAGGAGATCTTGCTGAAGTACACAGCGACGATCTACGGGGCAAAGAAAGAAGGTACCTCCCTCAACAAATGCAGATTCCAGGCCTTTGAAAAGGTATACCGATCCAAGTCCACTGGAAAGAACCCCTTGGACAAACTTAAGGGCATTGATGCAAGCGGAATACCGCCGTGTGAATCTGAAATCATCACCCATATCAAGAGAGCTGCATTCGTTTCCAGAATGTGGACACATGCCGATGAAGTCACCATTCAGCAACACCCTTCAGAGAAAGATGGATGGGAACTGATTGAGGGAGCCTACACCCCAATCTGGTTTGAAGGCCAACAGCTACCGGAAACGATGGTTCCGGAGGAAGAAACTGACTCGGATGAATTGGAGAATGACGAGAGTGACGAAAGGTTAGAGGTTGCATCATCTGATGAAGAGGAAGGAGTTTCTGATGAGGAAGAGAATGCTGAATGATCCATGAATGAACAGAAATGGCTAAGCTGAAGTCCATGACCGGACGAATAGATGCCGTGCGACCATACCGACTGAATGATTCAGCAAAACAATTAGGTTTTAAATTTAATTCGCAAGCTAATGACCACACAAAATTAAGATTCTGACGCAAAGCACCCGTTGCCTGTATGCCAGGGGCCTGCAATTTTCAACATTGCAATTGTAATATTGTAATATTGTAATATTGTAACAGTGTTACGGGTAATTCTGATTAGATTTTGATTAAATTTTATTCTTTTAATCAATATGTGTGTCCTCTGTCCACGTCTGTCACCAGAGCTCGAAGTTCAGAAGGTACAGAAAGAATAGGCCATGCAATGTCCTATTGTCCTAAAATATCTATGGCTGATGACTCCATTGCATGAACTCCGAAAACTAATGATATTGCTTATCTTACTGTAACTACGAAGACGTATCATTTCATGAAGGAAGTCAATGATAACCTGAACAGGCTGACATAAATGGATTTTTTCCTCACATGGATACTTAAGAATAACTTTTTCTGATTCAGGGATGCTAGACAATCGTTTTGACGTCGGTTTTGTGGATGTACTCAATTATGACCGATAAACTGGAGCTGGGGTCATGGAGTGCATTTCTACCTATTTCTCGTTCTTAAGTGGATTTGTACATCACGTGGACACCAGACGAACATTTTAACATAAGGTTTACGGACGTACTCGATCATGACCGATAAAATTAAAATCTCTAGGGGGGTCAAAAGGGTACATTTTTGGAGCTTAATTGCGTTTTTAAGCCATGAAGGCACAATAAAATTAAAAATTTATCAAGTGATTCTTATTCCTCATGATTAGACCTTCACATTAAACCAAATTTCAATTTCCTACCCAAAGCGGTTGCAGAGAAATGGCGGATTATGTCATTCCCGAAAACGTAATTAGGTCAATTATTGACCTTTGACCCGTTCTTAAGTGGATTAGTGCATGGAGTTGCAACTTAAGAATTGGCATTTCGTAATCAGCATGTCTTAGAGTACATTTGGGCAAAAATTCATCCTCGTACTCAACATGACCGATAAAAGTCATAATTAGCGTTAATTAGGCCGTTCTTAAGTGGCTTAGTACAATAGCTGGAAACTTAAGAATCGGCTTTTTGCAATCAGACTCCCATGAAGAACATATTAACTGAGTTTGGTCCTCGTACTCAACCATGACCGATAAAATCAATTTTGGGGGTACTTTGAGAGTGCCCCCAGGAGGCTGTGCACGAGTGCCAAACTTAAGAATCCACATTTTGGGGTTCCCACCCATAGTCCTACACATTCCAGGTGTCAAACCTTTCGTACTCGACATGACCGATAAACCTCTGCTAGCTCCCAGACTAGGCCTCAGCTTCTCAGAGAGCTTGTCATAAAGGCGACTAACTGTGGCACCTATGTGGGGATCCCGGGTGTGAAAAGGAATAGGATCCCACCTGTGGAGTCTCGGGTGTTAAAAGAATAGGACCCCACCCGTGTGATTTCCGGATGTGAAAAGGAATAGGAACCAACGTCGTGATATGACTGAAATAGTGTTGAAAGAGACGTTAAAGGTGAACTGAAAAGCTTTCCAATGTTCTGTTAAAATGTCATAAAACAAGAACTTCTATAGTTGTTACAATTATGTGTGGTAATAGTTCTGTAGGTTATTGTTTTATTTTGGGTATTATGAGAGGTCAAAACTTATACCGAGAGCCAGAACTTTTAAAAACGTCATCGCTTGCCTCCCGTTGTTTTTGGAACGTCATGACGTTATAGTGGTCCTCGTTCATTCATCCGACGTCGCATGACGTCACATTTGAATAAAACTTGAATGAAGGGGACCACTATAACGTCATAACGTTCTACAAACCAAGAAAGACAAGCGATGCAAGTTTTCAAGACGGATTTATAACAGGATAACTTAAATATTGTTATTAGTACAATTTTGCAAACTATATTTGCCCCAAAAACGTATAAAAGTTATGTCACATAAGCCAAGATGTATATAAGCAACAATTTAGATAAAATTAAAAGCTTTGCAGTTCACCTTTAAATCATATTCACTCACTCACTCACTCTCTCCAATATCACTCTCCACTGCATTTCAAGTTTCCAGGAGAGTAATCAAAAGCTCCCCTGGAGAGAAAAACATGGGAGAATGATGAAGAGTGCGAGTGATCCTCTCCTAAAAGCCAAGAGCCTGTACAAAACCATGTACACTCTGTACATGTTACATCCAAGTGCATCACTTGAGGGAGTGAGTGAGTGAATATGATTTAACATCGCTTTCAACACTATTTCAGTCATGTCACGATGTTGGTTCCTATTCCTTTTCACACCCGCAAATCACACGGGTGGGGTCCTATTCCTTTTCACACCCGGGATGCCCACGGGTGCCCCAGTTAGTCACCTCTTACGACAAGCTCTCGGAGGAACGGAGACCTATTATAACATAATCTGGAGTGTGCACAACGACACCGCAGGTCGATCCCCGGGAGCCTCACAGGGCAGCGCATCACTTAATTCAGACCACACACTCATGCTCAAAGCTATCCAAAATGCAATCTTGACAGCAAGCTGACTGCTGGTAATTGTGCAAATCTATACACAGATCTAAATACAAACACAAATACATGATACCAAAACCGTACGGACATATAAATGCTGCAACACAACACATCCAAGTCACATCCAACCTCATACCCGACTGAAAATATACCTGGTCACTGTGTCCCACACAAGATGATTTACTAGTCCCACAGCAACGACTACAGCTCCCCAGATGCAATAAAGGAATGGCTGGTGTGAATTACCGCAGGTTTTTATCCATATCATCCTCTAGACAACCATCCTGAATGTTTCACGGGCTACATCAGCTAAGTTGACACGGGATATCAAACATAATCTCGTCCCGGTGGCATGACGCCCTATCCAATCTGGATCAATGCACACTCACCGAGCCGGTGTATGATACTTTTATGACGATATATATTCACTCTCCCTGGAGAAATGCGGGACAATCGTGGCGAGTGGGTCGGACATAGACCAGAGTGATTAATCATTCATAAATACATACTGACGCCGGGTGTAACCATCTTATTGCCCATAAACATGGAAGTGCTGCAAAATCAATAATTTCCCTTCGCAGCAATAATCCAGACTTCGCTGCAGCAAATCCCTCTCATCACCCCTATTTGTAACAATGGCATCCCCTGGAACATTACAAGGGAGAATCAATGTTGCGATTGAAGGGTGAACAGGCTGCAGTTTGTGCCTAGACCAGTTTGATGAGAGAATAAGCATGATCGGGGACTACAACCAGGGCCACTTTCATATTCTAAGTATGTTTTCAGAATATCTGGTTATGTGAATAGACTTAAAGCAATAAGAGCCCATTCTATCATCCATCTAGTAATAACAAATCCCCCTGGACTTATAATAACCGATCTGGCTGAAGAAAAACATGTGCATCAGAAGAAAATGTATTGTAAGTAATTTGTGACCTTTGAAGATGTCTCCCGTGGGAGAATCTTGTTTCGATAAGCTTTGAAAACTTCATGTAGCTTAAGAATTCTCAGCTCGGCAATAAATTGACGTAAATTTTTTTTTTATTGCAGTTGTAAGTCTTTCAATGAAGCAACAATTTTTGGGGTGTTTTTTCTTTTTTAATAATTTTAACTTTCACATAGGGCTTTTATAATTCCAATAATTACATTATAGTATAATGTACATGCATACATGTATACAAACAAATAATACAAATAGTTTACATATTGACTTGTTAAATAAATTTATCTCATAACAGACACTAGAAAGAAAATATTCACAAGTCTCAAGTTTTTAACTGAAATGGATTAAAGGCTGTCTATTAAAAACTGATAGACTGTTCAGAGATCAATATCATATCTCCCATTTGGGGAACCCAATACTGACAATCTTCATTTTATAGAGACAAAATCTCATAGCTGATGACCAGAAATGCTTAGACCCCATTCAAGGGAAATACAAACTTTACAAATACTGAGCAGTCTCTAGCAGCTTTTTGTAACTGAGCTGTTTTTTCTTTGCTTTTGTCAGCAATGTATTATGGAGGATGAGAAACAAATTCCTTATTCAAACATCAAATACCCTAATAGGCTTAAGGTCTGAATGTAAAAAGACACAACATGGCATAATGACATCATTTTGTGACAATCACATCTTTAGTAGTAGTAGCACATCCATAGGGTGGTTGTGTAACCCTAAAGACAACATGGCATAATGACATCATTTTGTGACAACCACATCTTTAATAGTAGTAGCATATCCGTAGGGTGGTTGTGTAACCCTAAAGACAACATGGCATAATGACATCATTTTGTGATAATCACATCTTTAATAGTAGTAGCATATCCGTAGGGTGGTTGTGTAACCCTAAAGACAACATGGCATAATGACATCATTTTGTGACAATCACATCTTTAGTAGTAGTAGCACATCCATAAGGTGATTGTGTAACCCTAAAGACAACATGGCATAATGACATCATTTTGTGACAATCACATCTTTAATAGTAGTAGCACATCCATAGGGTGATTGTGTAACCCTAAAGACAACATGGCATAATGACATCATTTTGTGATAATCACATCTTTAATAGTAGTAGCATATCCGTAGGGTGGTTGTGTAACCCTAAAGACAACATGGCATAATGACATCATTTTGTGACAATCACATCTTTAATAGTAGTAGCACATCCATAGGGTGATTGTGTAACCCTAAAGACAACATGGCATAATGACATCATTTTGTGATAATCACATCTTTAATAGTAGTAGCATATCCGTAGGGTGGTTGTGTAACCCTAAAGACAACATGGCATAATGACATCATTTTGTGACAATCACATCTTTAATAGTAGTAGCACATCCATAGGGTGATTGTGTAACCCTAAAGACAACATGGCATAATGACATCATTTTGTGACATTCACATCTTCAGTAGTAGTAGCACATCCGTAAGGTGATTGTGTAACCCTAAAGACAACATGGCATAATGACATCATTTTGTGGCAATCACATCTTAGCACATCCGTAAGATGATTGTGTAACCCTAAAGACAACATGGCATAATGACATCATTTTGTGACAATCACATCTTAGTACATGTAGTAGCACATCCGTAAGGTGATTGTATAACCCTAAAGACAACATGGCATAATGACATCATTTTGTGACAATCACATCTTTGATAGTAGTAGCATATCCATAGGATGATTGTGTAACCCTAAAGACAACATGGCATAATGACATCATTTTGTGGCAATCACATCTTTAGTAGTAGTAGAACATCCATAGGGTGATTGTGTAACGCTAAAGACAACATGGCATAATGACATCATTTTGTGACAATCACACCTTTAGTATTAGTAGCACATCCATAGGGTGATTGTGTAACGCTAAAGACAACATGGCATAATGACATCATTTTGTGACAATCACACCTTTAGTATTAGTAGCACATCCATAGGGTGATTGTGTAACGCTAAAGACAACATGGCATAATGGCATCATTTTGTGATAATCACATCTTTAATAGTAGTAGCATATCCGTAGGGTGGTTGTGTAACCCTAAAGACAACATGGCATAATGACATCATTTTGTGAAAATCACATCTTTAATAGTAGTAGCATATCCGTAGGGTGGTTGTGTAACCCTAAAGACAACATGGCATAATGACATCATTTTGTGATAATCACATCTTTAATAGTAGTAGCATATCCGTAGGGTGGTTGTGTAACCCTAAAGACAACATGGCATAATGACATCATTTTGTGACAATCACATCTTTAATAGTAGTAGCACATCCATAGGGTGATTGTGTAACCCTAAAGACAACATGGCATAATGACATCATTTTGTGATAATCACATCTTTAATAGTAGTAGCATATCCGTAGGGTGGTTGTGTAACCCTAAAGACAACATGGCATAATGACATCATTTTGTGACAATCACATCTTTAGTAGTAGTAGCACATCCATAAGGTGATTGTGTAACCCTAAAGACAACATGGCATAATGACATCATTTTGTGACAATCACATCTTTAATAGTAGTAGCACATCCATAGGGTGATTGTGTAACCCTAAAGACAACATGGCATAATGACATCATTTTGTGACATTCACATCTTCAGTAGTAGTAAGCACATCCGTAAGGTGATTGTGTAACCCTAAAGACAACATGGCATAATGACATCATTTTGTGGCAATCACATCTTAGCACATCCGTAAGATGATTGTGTAACCCTAAAGACAACATGGCATAATGACATCATTTTGTGACAATCACATCTTAGTACATGTAGTAGCACATCCGTAAGGTGATTGTATAACCCTAAAGACAACATGGCATAATGACATCATTTTGTGACAATCACATCTTTGATAGTAGTAGCATATCCATAGGATGATTGTGTAACCCTAAAGACAACATGGCATAATGACATCATTTTGTGACAATCACATCTTTAGTAGTAGTAGAACATCCATAGGGTGATTGTGTAACGCTAAAGACAACATGGCATAATGACATCATTTGTGACAATCACACCTTTAGTGATAGTAGCACATCCATAGGGTGATTTGTGTAACGCTAAAAAAGACAACATGGCATAATGACATCATTTTGTGACAATCACACCTTTAGTATTAGTAGCCATCCATAGGGTGATTGTGTAACGCTAAAGACAACATGGCATAATGACATCATTTTTGTGACAATCACACCTTTAGTAGTAGTAGCACATCCATAGGGTGATTGTGTAACACTAAAGACAACATGGCATAATGACATCATTTTGTGACAATCACACCTTTAGTAGTAGTAGCACATCCATAGGGTGATTGTGTAACACTAAAGACAACATGGCATAATGACATCATTTTGTGACAACCACACCTTTAGTAGTAGTAGCATATCCATAGGATGATTGTGTAACCCTAAAGACAACATGACATAATGACATCATTTTGTGACAACCACATCTTTGATAGTAGTAGCATATCCATAGGATGATTGTGTAACCCTAAAGACAACATGGCATAATGACATCATTTTGTGACAATCACATCTTTGATAGTAGCAGCATATCCATAGAGTGATTGTGTAACCCTAAAGACAACATGGCATAATGACATCATTTTGTGACAATCACATCTTTGATAGTAGTAGCATATCCATAGGATGATTGTGTAACCCTAAAGACAACATGGCATAATGACATCATTTTGTGGCAATCACATCTTAGCACATCCGTAAGATGATTGTGTAACCCTAAAGACAACATGGCATAATGACATCATTTTGTGACAATCACATCTTAGTACATGTAGTAGCACATCCGTAAGGTGATTGTATAACCCTAAAGACAACATGGCATAATGACATCATTTTGTGACAATCACATCTTTGATAGTAGTAGCATATCCATAGGATGATTGTGTAACCCTAAAGACAACATGGCATAATGACATCATTTTGTGACAATCACATCTTTGATAGTAGTAGCACATCCATAGGGTGATTGTGTAACGCTAAAGACAACATGGCATAATGACATCATTTTGTGACAATCACATCTTTAGTAGTAGTAGCACATCCATAGGGTGATTGTGTAACGCTAAAGACAACATGGCATAATGACATCATTTTGTGACAATCACACCCTTAGTATTAGTAGCACATCCATAGGGTGATTGTGTAACGCTAAAAACAACATGGCATAATGACATTATTTTGTGACAATCACACCTTAGTAGTAGCACATCCATAGGGTGATTGTGTAACACTAAAGACAACATGGCATAATGACATCATTTTGTGACAACCACACCTTTAGTAGTAGTAGCATATCCATAGAGTGATTGTGTAACCCTAAGGACAACATGGCATAATGACATCATTTTGTGACAATCACATCTTTGATAGTAGCAGCATATCCATAGAGTGATTGTGTAACCCTAAAGACAACATGGCATAATGACATCATTTTGTGACAATCACATCTTTAATAGTAAAGAAATGATAGTTGGTATGGCGTAAAGCTCGCCACTGAGCACATATGAAATGATTTTTGAGAGAGAAAGAATAAATTGGTCGTCAGGGGGATTCAAACTCATGACCACAGCCCAATGCTCCGATGCTCTACTGACTGAGCTATGATGGCCCCTTTTCTCTCGGTGCTGCATTTGTGTGCAACTGGTTTTATAATGAAGAAATGATAGTTGGTATGGCGTAAAGCCCGCCACTGAGCACATATATTTGGATGAAATGATTTTTGAGAGATAAAGAATAAATTGGTGATCAGCAGGATCTTTAATAGTAGCACATCCGTTGTGTCACCCCTCTACACCTTTCTCACCATCCTACCAACATCCCCAGTCATGGTTCGTCTAACAAAGCCGAGCCGAGCACTGATTGACGATGAATTCACAAGGTAGAAGACCAGCTTTTTTTTTAATAGAACAGCCTTCGTGACCTCATGACCTTTCTGAAAATATGCCCATAATTGAACAAATTCAATGCCAGGCAATGTGTTGTATATTTTGTCCCTTCTGATTGTTTTAAATTCACGTGTCTATATCCATATTTGTTGAGACTTAAGAGATGCCCCCATATACCCAATGCTTGGTACCCATTGATAAACTGGAACTGGAGATTCCCCTCTTGTTTTGCATATTTTCTGGCCTAAATGACCTTGATCTTTGACCTAGACCTCAAAATCAATAGCAAGAAAGCTACTCCCCAATTATAGCTTACAAGTAGGTACCTCCACCCTCCCCCTCCCCTCCCTTCTCTTCCCTGTCATGATATAGCTGAAAAAAATGTTGAAAGCGACATTAAACCCTATTTACTCACTCACTTACTTATACCTTCAGTTAAAATTTGAAGTGAATTGAATCAATAGTTTTCAAGTTATTGTGTTAACAGGAAAACGGGACGCACACACACACGGATACACACAAAAACAACAATTCTATATCCCCTGACCGGAGGATAAAAAACACAAGGTCACAAACAAAAGACATTCTCAACAGAGAGTCATGCCTTTGTGATAGTGAGATCACGACTCTTACATAAATGGGATCGCCATATCACTATTTTGACAGCGAGGCTCCCTCTTATATCATCGCTTCAAAGAACCTTTTTCGTCTTTATTAACAGTCAACATTGAATTCACAATTAAATACTTAGGTTTTAACTTAAATACTTAGGTTTTAACTTACCGATGTAGGCAACTTGATCCCCTTATATACTCATGACGATGAAGCGTAGTCTTATCAGTGGGATTTTAACAAAATTAACAGCAACTGTGTTAACTATTTGAAGGGATTGGTGAACAATTGTTTGCACTCAGTTGATAAACCTTACTAGATCTTACTCGATATATCAACAATGGAGAAAGTTAGCCAAAAATCTAATCACTCTTAACTCAGAAATTAAAATAATTATGAGCTGTGTTGCCGTTTATTATAAACGACAGGTGAACGTTTGACAAGGGAGACAACTCAAATTGTTTCGTTTCACAGTTGACTGAAGAAATAGTTCACCAGTTTCTTGCATTTTTACACACAGTTATCACTCCGTAGATGTCATATACATCGGGTAGTTTAGTTCTATGACCGAGAGACTAATCTGTGCAGCTTAGCACCGTCATTTGATGGGAACTGTTAATGGTGGCTGGTCGGAAGATCTTATGCAGAAATCAAGTGAATTTAGCTTTTTAATATCGGGGAAAAAATCATGTGTTCGAAAAATTAGAGTGTTTGAAAAAATAGAACAAATACGGTATCTGCATGATTCTGAACCATTTTGTCAATTGCATGATTCTGAACCATTTTGTCAATTGCATGATTCTGAACCATTTTGTCAACTTGAAGTTGTAAGCTGGTCATCCCTGGAAATAAATAAATAAAAAAAGCTCCAATTCTTCTTTGTCTCTTTGCCATCTTCTGGATGAAGCAACCGTGGCCCGATTTTGGCACCACTCATGCACTCAGTCATGTCAGTTCAATGCATGCATGCGGACAGCCTTAATATATGGACCAGCTCATGTTCGAAGTTAGACTAATTCTCCTAAAATTCAAACCCTATGAAGTGGTCATGTAATTTGCTGGAAATTATGTTCATATGTGCATATAATATTAGATCGGTGGCCTTACCTTCTGAGTTTCATTTGGTATCTGTTGTTCTGCATACTGTCTGAACTGGATGGCTGTCTGCTGATTCAGAGCTTCCCGAATCTGACGTCTACAGCGAAGAACCAACAAAGATTCATGTAAGTCACTTAAAGTTAAACAACCCATTGGGGGGATGATATATTCATATTTTGAGAATATGGGAGACTTTTTTATCACTTTGCAGAGTGAAATCTAATAACCAGCATTCACTCCGTCAAGTGTTTTTTTTTTCCTATTCATTTGAACAAGTGTGTCCCATGATGGGACGTTAAACCTTAATTCTCTCTCTCTCTCTCTCTTCCAGGACTGGTGAATGGTTTATAGAGAAGAAAATTTACTTAAAACAACTTTGAAGTATAAATATGGCATTATTTCACAATGAATTAAACAAAGAAATGATTAGACTTACTCTGTTTCTTGCTGTCTTTGTCGTTCTAGCTCTTGTTGTTGTCGTAATGCCTCCTCCATCTGCAGTCTTTGTTTTTCTTCCTCCTCTAGACGAAGTTTCTCAGCTTCTTCGCGTCTGAAAAACCAAAACAAATTCAGGAGATTCAATGAACTGGCAACAGGTTCGAAGAACAAAGTCAAATTTAATATGTTTATCAACTTCCTTATTCTCATGACCGACCAATGTTTCAAGGAAAATTCAATAGGGCTTAAAAAAATAATGACATTTTTATTATCCCTCTTCTATGCAGATAAATTAAATTGCAGGTGGAGATCATAATAATACAATTCTATTATCCTGCCACCTCCGGGCATGTAACACAACATTCATTTAACTGCCAATGCGGGAGGCCTGAACAGGACTGACACACTCAGATGGGTATGTCCTGTAAGGCTTTAATTTGTGTCAGGTTACACACAAGATTTCACAGCGATGTTGGAGTTCAGGATAACTGATCACCTGTCATGTAGTTAAACGCATTCAAAATTCATAATGTGATTGAAAGAGGGATAAAATGTCATCAGACTTCCATGGACAGTCAGGGGACCAAATCACATTATTACTTTCACAAATGATTGCATCAAAATCTTTGCTTTTCTGACTAGTAGTGAAGTCACAGAGTGTGATGACCCTTGTCAATTCATTTAACACAGCCCTTCAATATCCTTCAAGCCTTCAACTGCATGTGGTAAATTCATAATACGAAGCTGCACATCTGAAAACCCCTCAGCTCTGGGCGCCAGCCATTCATAATGTATTCAATTTGAACCAAGACTTCAGGAACACCAAGCAGTCAAGTGACAAATATACAGATTATGAAAAATTTTGCAATTAGAAATGGCCTCTAAGGTTTCCGTCCAATCAGAGAAACCGGTATTCATTACA
The DNA here is from genome assembly GCA_036873755.1 of Hanleya hanleyi. Lineage (NCBI taxonomy): Eukaryota > Metazoa > Mollusca > Polyplacophora > Lepidopleurida > Hanleyidae > Hanleya > Hanleya hanleyi. The sequence goes on from JAVTVY010009640.1 coordinate 17,061, forward strand.
TAAGTCTCTTGATGCATGGATGATGTATACCAAATTTTACATCGAGCATTTGAAAGAGATAGAGATCATTAATGATTTCGCATAAATTAAAGATGGCCGCGCATGCATCCTTCCCACCACTCAGGGAAACTGATGTGGTTATTCATTGCAAGTCTCTTGATACATGGATGCTGTATACCAAGTTTCATATAGAACACTGAAATGGTAACAAAGATATACATCATTAAAGATTTTGCATAAATTAACGATGGCCACCAAGGTTTCCGCCCGATCAGAACATGAGATTGATCTAATCAAAACCCCTCGGCTTTCCCCAAGTGATTGAGACCCATGTGTAGTGTGAATTGGGGAAGAGATAGTTCTATGTGGGATGATCAAGATATACCGGTAGTTACATTCAGGCATATAGGACAGAAACAGAAAAAAAATTTATCTGTAAAGGGGCATAACTCTGTAAAATATGGGTCAAGGGGAGCCACTTTCGATAGGCGTCTGACTTAGCACTCTGTAAAATAAGAACGGAGAGGAATAAGCTGTACCGAACATGGATCTGCGGCTATAACTTGTACTTTCAGCTACAGATAACAACATCGGAGATTATTATATCCAAAAGGGGCATAACTCCATAAGCCGAGGCGAGTAATCCTTTGTTGACTTGTAGAATACAACAATATAAACAAGTTTCCAAAATATAGTAGCTATAACGAACATAATTCTGCAGATATAGTTGGTTACATTCAGGCATATAGGACAGAAATATAAATTAATATATCAGTAAAGGGGCATAACTCTGTAAAGTATGGGCCGAGTGGAGCCACTTTCGATAGGCGTCTGACTTAGCACTACTGTAAAATAAGAACCGAAATGAATAAGCTGTACCGAACATGGATCTGCAGATATAACTTGTACATTCAACTACAGATAACAAAATCGGAGATTATTACATCCGAAAGGGGCATAACTCCATAAGCTGAGGCGAGTAATCCTTTGTTGGCTTGTAGAATACAGCAATATAAATAAGTTCCCAAAATATAGTAGCTATACCGAACACAGTTCTACAGATATAGCTGGTTACATTCAGGCATATAGGACAGAAATAGAAGTTAATATATCTGTAAAGGGGCATAACTCTGTAAAATATGGGCCGAGGGGAACCACTTTCGATAGGCGTCTGACTCAGCACTCTGTGAAATAAGAACCGAGACGAATAAGATGTACCGAACACGGATCTGCAGATATATCTTGTACATTCAACTACAGATAACAAAATCGAAGATTATTACATTCAAAAGGGGCATAACTCCATAAGCCGAGGCAAGTAATCCTTTGTTGGCTTGTAGAATACAAGAATATAAATAAGTTTCCAAAATATAGTAGCTATACCAAACACAGTTCTGCAGATATAGCTGGTTACATTCAGGCATATAGGACAGAAACAGAAATTAATATATCTGTAAAGGGGCAGAACTCTGTAAAATATGGGCCGAGGGGGGCCACTTTCGATAGGCATCTGACTTAGCACTAGATAAATAAGTATTGAAAATTTCATGGTTGTGTCAAGCGGTTTTGCCTAAAATGCGGTAACAGACGGACGGACGTACATGGCAATGACAATACCCCGAGGCCAAAATGGCCGAGGGGTAAAAACCAACTGTCATTTATCGTAAGTCTATTGATGCATCGATGATGTATACCAAATTTTATATTGAGCACTTGAACGGTATCAGTGATAGAGATCGTTAACGATTTCGCATAAATTAAAGATGGCCGCCCATCCTTCCCGCCACTCAGAGGAACTGATGTACATCGATGCTGTATACCAAGTTTCATATAGAAAACTGAAATGGTATCAAAGACATACATCATTAAAGATTTTGCATAAATTAAAGATGGCCACCAAGGTTTCCACCGAATCAGGGAAACTGGTTTGGTCATTCCTTTGAAGTTTCTTGATGCATCGATGATCTATACCAAGTTTCACACTGAACAGTGAAATGGTACCCGAGATACACAAGATTAATGGTTTCGCATAAATTAAATATGGCCACCAAAGTTTCCAACCAATCAGTTCCATATTCAACAGGGTTCTGGGTCACGAGCATATGGATGTGCACTGCAAGTTTGGTGTGCCTAGGGTAGGTCATTCTAAAGATATCTTGGTAACGAGAAAGGTGTGACGGACAGACGGACGGACGGACGTACATGACGACGACAATACCCTTCGGCCATATCAGCTTATATCCTTGCATCCCAGATTTTCCCCTCAATATTCTATATTTCTCCTGAAAGGGGAACCCAAATGGTCTGCGATCACTTCTAGGAGAAGAAAGTGAGCATGATTCAGAGTAAGATGCTGTTTGTGCCATGTAAATTGCAGAGATGTTGATGTTTGAAGTCTAAATCTGATATTCAGGGCTTTTATGCAAATGACATTTTGTGATGTCGCCAAGTGAACTTGAGACAATGAGCTAACTTTGTGCTTGAATATTCACAGAGCTACATGTATATTAAAGTTTAATCTCTTCCAAATTTATACAATTGCTTATCAGTAACTATAAATTTGTTGCATTACATGTATGTTTATCATAGCACAGGTTACCAATGGCTTTATTTTGAAAATTGTGTGGGTTAGGAAATTTTAATCACTGCATATGTAATAATAAAGGTCTATGCAAGTTAATACATGTATTCGTTAAAAACATCACTTCAACTATTTAAGTTCCTTGAATAATATGCTTGGTTATCGGTTGGTATGGTAACCATATTTCTGAATCTATTGGTAACCAACTGACAAAAGTGATACCTACATGTAACAACATGTAAACACAATATTAGTGGAATGCAAAAGAATGAGAATTCTAAATATTTCAGAAAGGAAAATATGTGATTATTGGTGTATCTAATTATCTCTGGTTCACTGAGTGACATCATCAAAGCTCATGACATCATCAAAGCTCGTGACATCATCAAAGCTCATGACATCATCAAAACTCATGACATCATCAAAGCTTGTGACATCATCAAAGCTCATCACATCATCAAAGCTCGTGACATCATCAAAGCTCATGACATCATCAAAGCTCATGACATCATCAAAGTTCATGACATCATCAAAGCTCATGACATCAAAGCTCATGACATCATCAAAGCTCATGACATCATCAATCTCGTGACATCATCAAAGCTCGTGACATCATCAAAGCTCGTGACATCATCAAAGCTCATGACATCATCAAAGCTCATGACATCATCAAAGCACATGACATCATCAAAGCTCATGACATTAAAGCACATGACATCATCAAAGCACATGACATCATCAAAGCACATGACATCATCAAAGCTCATGACATCATCAAAGCACATTTGCATACCAAATTCGACCTAAAATCTTTGAAGTGCAATAACTCAGCAACCAGTAGGAATATTTTCATGAAATGAATGTAAAATTTTCAGAAAAAAAAAAAATATAGCAACAACATTTCTCTCCACTAGAACTTATTATTCTCCATTTGCGTTCCCCTTGAATAGTCAAGACATTAAGGACGATTAAGAAGGTATCACTTCCAATGTAACGCCACACTCCTTCTTGAAGAGCTACACTTATTTTGTTTACTTTGCAAAATGACACTTTAATAACCTTATGAAGTTATCAGGTACTCTGCTGATGAAATGTTGACGTAAGATTTATGGCCAAATCCAATTTCCTCAGTGTAAGGCCTCTGTTAATTAATCTTTAGCTTCTCATGACCCGCCCGCATGTTTTTTGTCGTAACAATAATTACGCATTGTTTTAATTATTTGGCATTTTTTGCTGCAAAAAAAAAAAAATCTGCAGAACAAGGCAGCGCGAAATAACGCCTGCCTACGTGCTGCCGGCAAGTAAATTTTTCCGTCGACAAGTTCATGAGTTGCAAAAAATCTACCTGTCGCATGCGGCAAGTAGGATTTCATCTAACAAAAAACGATAAAATGCGATCAATTTTCGTAAATACCTTTTAGAAGTCTAGATCTATCTGAAGGAACGGACAATCCAAGAAATAATCCATTGAAAATTTATTTCAAGTCGATCTTTGGCCATTGTTGTTCGTGTTCTCTGTCAGCATTTCCCGCGCCAAGTGTACTTCCGGTTGCGCGCCTAACCTTGCGCGGTAGTCCGGTGCATGCAAAAGTCGGACCTGTTACGAAACGGAATTGGACTATCTGGTTTTTTTTCCAGTATGTACCGATGGTAAATAATATTGTTGGCTTCTTTTTTTTGGGCTTCTATTCACAAGCTGACGTTTTTCTATGCAGACATTTAAGTTAAATGATAATTCCAATTGGAAGCAGCAATTTACAAGGGGAGACCTATTGATAAATATAAGTAAATATAGTTGGGATCTGGTTAACTCCCCTCAAATTTTCATTCTTTAAAAAGGGTGTTACTTGGATCTAAATTCTATGCTATAATGTCACAGGTGCCATTTAAATTTCACATGATTTAGTCAGCAACAAAGCTTTTTGCAGTTCTAATTGCAGGAATTAGGGGAAATAGTTGTCTTTGACATATCAAAGTTGACATCAACTTTCCATTGGTGCTCGAACTTTACCACATACATAACTTCTTTTTATTGCAATATCTTAATGCAGCCAAATAATTAATAATTAATAATTACAGCATTCAGCATCATCATAATTTCCTCCCAAGGTCATGAGAAGCTAAAGATTAATTAACAGAGGCCTAACCATGACATGCTAGCAGAATGCATTAGAAGGTCATGTTATCTCCCCTCTGGTCGACATTTTGTGGCATTTTCTTCCACAAACATTTTATGGTCAAATGGGATAACGACTCTCTTTTTATTGCTATTTGTAGCAGTGCTTAGGATTTGACATGTTTAATAAAATCACTCTTCACTCCCCTAAATTCAAATTCAGAAGAGTGAAGAACAGCTCTTCTTATCAATGACAATAGGAAGCTTCTTCAAATTAGGGCATGAGTTCCTTGATAGGAATGGCATATGCTGGTTATCCAAATGGGATACACTGTGCAAAATGTAGTGTTCTGATCTGGATGGGGGGGGGGGGGGATTCCAATGCCATTCCCCTCATGTCATTGCATGGTACGGCATAAGCCTTCCTTTGTCTGTCAAGTTCCAAAAGGTATGCCATGGAGTTCCTAGGAGTTCCAACTTGGCGCACTATTTGGAATGCCCCATGCCAGTTCCTACATGTAGCATGCCCCAATTTCAAGAAGCTCCCTTATACATTGCATAGTATGAAATTAGTCTTCCTGACCCAGCAAATGCTCTTCAAATGTTGTCTAGGGCAGTGAATTTTAGCTCTTCTGCTTTTTCCAAACCTGAAGCACTGATGCAGTTGATTTAACTTGTCAAGGTTATAATTTTTATAACTGTTATAACTTGGTCTTCCAACTGTTTATCTAAACAAAACAAAAGGTTGAATCACTCTTAACTGTGACATTGTGTTGTCACATTGCCCTTCTTCTCGGAACCAGATAGAAACATGGTCCCGATTATTTACCTCTTGTCAGTATCAATGAAACCTGTTGACCACCTCACTCTTGAAGAAAGCTATAGCTTCTGTTTATATTCTCAAACTTGTGTAAATTGACCATGCGTGGGACCAGATTACAGTCTTGGTTTTACCAGGGATCTGGTTTATCAAGGTTCAAAATACATTAAATTTAAGTATTGGTACCATGGATAGTGCCGGTATTTAGAGATTGGTCGGTTAACTAAGAACTTGATATGAAATCATTATGGCTGAAGGCCGTAGATAATATGCCAGTCGAAGTTCAATGGGCTGCTTGTGTATTCAAATATATAACAGGTCACGAGAATTAACAGTGAGAGAAAATTCATGACTTTTTCATGATTATTGCAATAAAATATAACACGGCTTCTTCAGGACTTCGACATTTTTTCATGACTATTCAGTTTGGCCATGGCCGTGGCAACATCGATGATGGGAATCATTGAAAACTGCCAAATTTTATGTGTGAGATTGAAATAAGGATGGTCGACGTCCAAGTCTAATCTGGCTCTAGCATCAGTGGGTGTTCCAGATGAACAAGGTAAATCATCATCATGGCTTCATTATCATTTTGAAATGATATCTATTTTGTACATAGGTCAATATAACAGTTATTAATTGTATGGTTGAGTGAGTGAGTATGACTTAACGTCACTTTCAACAATTTTTCAGTCATATCAAAATGTTTGGATCCTATTCCTTTCCACACCCAGTAATAATCAAAGTACTAATAAGGCCCTATGCCTATATATCAACTTATATTAGTGGATCTGAATTGCTGATTTCGTGAACTGAAACACAATCGTAATCAAGTGATTCACTTTTGTTCTGTTCAAAGCAAAACGTCAATGGGTCAGGTGTCACTCTGTATCTCGGCCAATCAGAAGGCCACTCCATACCTTGCGGTTTAAGTAATGTCATTTTTTTTCCTACGAAGTAGGCTACAGATCGCAAATTGTCCGGTAATGAGTGAGTGAGTCAGTCAGTCAGTCCATCCGAGTCCTTTCGTCGGCAAAATAAGGAGAACCATTGACATTAGAACCTTGATTTTTGGCACGAACGTGCATTAGGGCATTGTTACCAACAAGTTCTGAGCTGATCGAATTCTGCTGAAAATTTGATTTATAATTTTTTTTTTTATTATTTATTGATAGCTCAGCGAGTGCACTGTCATGCCCATCGGGAACCCTTGGCTGTATGTTTCACTGTATATATAACACAGTACAAAACGTGATGGGATAATGAAATAGGAAATGCTAATTTTCCATCATTTGTTAGTGCCTTTTTCTACACTGCTATTACCAACTTGCCAGCCTACACACAATTCAGTATATTGTTATCTAGATATATGAAAACTGTGGCCGTTAACGTGTATCCTATTTCACATCCTTGAAACATTTCCTCACAGACAACATCAGGCGTCAAATTCAGGTCAAGTTACAGTTACACACTGGTGGTGAAATTTACTACATCAACCAATTAAATGACCCAGCAGAAGAAAGATATGGCATCATCCTTCAGATTAGTCTGCGTGAGTAACAACGATAAAAGTTTACTGAGGGTGAAACAAAGCCATGATGGCATGTTTAACGGGTCTTAATTTATTTTTTTCGGGTAGAATTTAACTAGATAAAGTAAGTAGACGCTATTTATTCGTCTTTGTACCGGTTATGCTCAGGAGAATGGCATGAAATCATTATCTTGTGCAGAGACGATGTTGGTCTTGAGTTGAATTACCGTAAACTACATAAATGCTACATTTCTACTATAGTACTATATATAAAAAATTGTTGTATTGTTGGGAAAATAATGCGATTCAAAAAGTTGTTTTGATCCTGGACAAGGGCACTGAAAACCATTAAAGAGATCGATATATTTTCACACGTAAAGCTTGAAATCTACTGAACTTTTTTATTATTCAATCTGTTTCCTTTAGTTAACAAATTGTGAAATTAAATCGGCGATCGTTATTTATTTTTGGAATGAAGGCGCATTAGGAGATTGTTACCAACAAGTCTTGAGCTGACCTACTTTTGATGAAAATTTCTGGTGATTTTTGCACTGATTCTAACTTGGGCGGTGCCCATCTTAATATAGGCAGGATTCTAACTGGGGGCGGGGATTTCCAAGAGTTCAGTTCGCGTTCCAAGTCCTAATGCCTACTCTACTTCGTAGGTCCTGTGACGTTAGTCACACTGCTCATGTTGGTATAGGCATCCGCAATTAACATGTGCACTTGATTGGTTGGCCATGGTGAGTGTAAATATGTATACCATGGTGTTTGTAATGATGTAATATGTATTGTGTGAACTGAATGAGTCAATGATGAGATTCTCATGCAGGTACATGTACTCACTCTTTCCTGATCTGTTCTTCCTTCTCTGTCTTGTGAGCCGTGATGTACGGTGTGAACAACGGGCACATACTGTCCATCAGTTTGACGAATTCCGCCTGTGAACTCTCCTTGGACATGTCCCCTAAAGCCTGCCATGCCTGCCTGCAAACACGAAACAGCAATATGCTTTGTTAAATCTAATCAATCAACTTCGCAGTCAAACAAATTTTATGAAATATTACTTCAAATTCCATATAATTCAATCACAGAAAATGAAATCTCCAACCATAAAATCTGGGGTGATCAAATTGATTAGAACAAGAAGTTGACAAAATGGTCCAAAATCTTGCAGATAATCCATTGTTTCTTTGAAACATTATCTTAATGATTTTACGGGGTGATGTAATTTCTTAGAATGACGCATGGAATTTTGTCCACAAAATTGGGGGTGATTGAATTTTAATAGGGTGATTGCATTTTTAGAGGATTCACTGTTAGGCAAACAGAAGCATGTCACATACCAAGCTGATTTAGGTAGATACTTCATGTCGGAAGCTATTGTCCGAGTCTTTGTGCAGCTGAAAAGGCTCAAGTCTAGACACATTCAGTTGTTGTCCCCAGACTTGGTTATCGTATGCATTGTCTCGTGATTCTTACATGGAGTATGAACCCTGATTTACCAGACCACCATATGTATAGCATACATACCAGTCAGGAGACCAACTTACAGGAGTTATAAAATATAACTTCTACAAGTGATTATATCACAATCTTCACCAAGTAATGATGCTTTAACCATTAGTGAAGTCCAAAGTGTAATGACTGTTAATTCATTTAATACAGCCCATTACTATGTACATACACATGAGATTATAACGTAGATACATGTATTTCGTATCAGTTATATTGTTGCATCCCAGATTTTTTCCTGAATTATGCATACTATTCCTGGAAAGCCATGAAAGGTAGCTGTTTTTCTGGAGGAGGTAACCGTCTGGCAACCTGAACAATGATTTTTTCCTGGCCCTGCTTCAGATGCAAGGCTCCTTTAACATTTTACATGGAAGATGATAGATAGATAAACATATCATTTCATCAGAAACTCTAAATGCTGGTTGATGTTTATGTAATTTGAGGTTGCTGGAGTCTTCTCCCTTGTTTTACATGTACATCATGTTCTAAGTCTGATGTGTGAGATATGTATGCAGTTTTGTTTCCATAAAAGTACAACCAATTGAAAAAATGAAACTCTGTAAAATATGTACATATATGAACAAGGAGGGAAAACGTTTGTTTACATGTTCCATACAAGTAAATGTTTCAATCATGCCTCATGATTACACATTTGAGAATACATGTATGTCAATTGAAGAGCTAATTCAATCATTTTGAACTCCATTTATACATTTTCCCCCACCAAATTGACAGGTCTCCCTGCTAATTTCACAGAACTTCAAAATTTGAGTATTAAGTAAATTGGGTGATTTCAGTTTTCGACATTTTTTGCACTCTTACTTTTTTACTTCGAGTATTTTACCATGTTAACTATTCTTTTATAATTTGCAAACAATTTAAATGAATTGCATATTGTACATGTGTATCATCTTATAAAATCCTTAGCTACCAGTATTGAGATTTTGCCAGAACTCCCAGTATTTCATTCATCAAACATACAAATTTGTGGATTAGAATTGAAATTTTGTTTGAATTTTGCTCCAGATTACCAGTGGCAAAAGAGGGCTTCTACAAATCCGATATTTTGTGGTTCCATTGATATTAGAGAGTTTCAGATTTGAATCCATAATTTCAAAGGTGGAGTTCTATTTGTACAATAGCAGCTGTCAACCAGTAAGCAAACAGGACCAGTAAACGAACAGGTCCAAACAAATGAGGTAAAATACTAAATCCTGGAAAATTAACAATACCCAAAACTTATAATTGTTCAACTACTTGATTAGTTGGTTATTTCTACTTACAAAATTGGCTCGTTTGTCACCCGATTCTGTTAGAAAAAGCAGACGACAAGTCGCTTGGGGGGTAAACAAATAAAATATTCCAAGACTTGCATCCTTTGTACAAACTAACAGAAAGTCGGATCAAAATAGTAGTTACACTAAAAGTTGGAGAAATTGATGGTGAATCCGATGATATCTGGGAAAAATAACTTTTTCTTTCGTCATCGTTGGGGTAAGCTAAAGTTTTGATGCTGGTGAGGGCGCTACTGTGGATTTGGAGGGGACAAGTAATGGTTTGAGTTATTTCCCTTGTTTTCACTCATACTGTTGAATGGCAGTACTTCATACTAAAATGACTACTCCCTCCGATGTAGTTTTTGACGGTAGGCTGCGGTTTTATGATGTTTTTCACACATCGGAATTCTGTTTTACTGTGGATAAGTACTATAATTGCTCAACAATCTATTCTTGACATACGATGACCAATATCCAATAATAATGTAACTCTAAATGGTCGGAAAATCGCTGACAAGCAAGTGTTCGCTTACTGGTCAAGTATCACCATATTTTCGAAGATCAAGTCACTCTCTTTGAAATCGTTCCTCGCTCAAGTAAATTGCTGCTGGAGAATATATTCATACCTGAAAATAATTATCAAAGACCTTTGTTTTCTGCCACTAGTTTTTAATTTAATATTCAAATCGCATTTCTGGAAATTAAAATCACTCAAAAGTGTTCGCTTACTGGTCCACCAAGGCTACTGTCCACAAATTTTTGCTAAAAATGTGATGTTCCATGTACATTACATAAATTTAAATAATAAATTAGGAATATTGAAAATCATGCAACAGTCACAAAATTGGTACACACATAATATACATGTTGTACATGTACAAAGCAACAAAACTGATTATGGGTAAACATGCAGTTAAAACTTTGTATTTCTAATTGTGTATAGGGCCTAATTTGTTTACTTTCATATAGTTCTCACGCTTCCCTCTTGTAAACATGAAAAATAAAATTATGATAAAATGAAATCCATGACTTCCACAAAATTCAAGTTTAATCCTTTAACAAAGACCAGCGTGCCAATTTAAACGATCTCTTCAAAATAACTTTGATAACCAGTGTAAATATAATACATGTAAATATGAATCAAATTATCCTACTATTCGTATTCCAAGAAAGGATCATTCATCACGATTATGCTTACATTTATGATAATCTTGGCAACTTTTCTTCCAAATAGTCCAGTTTTCAATGATAAAAAATATTTTCCAGGCTAAAGAGATAGGGAAAAGAGAGAATGAATGAACCACTATGTGAACCTGGTCTCGCTGCACCTACCGATGCTATCAGTGCAGCTTTTGTTGAAGGATTAACTTGAATTTTATGCAAGTGGGGGATTGATTTTGTATGCGTACAGCTGGTACATGTATGTACATGTAGCACAATATCCTTTGTATATGTACGTATGTCGTTTTCAATTATATTTGATGTCTTAGTGTGTCAATGACTGCATGCATGCAGGTTTGTTTGAGCTTGAATTTCAAGTACATGCTGAAACTGTGGAATCATTTGAAAAGTTCTATAATCACCAGCCTATTTTGTTACCATGGTTACATGTTGTATGTGTAAGCTGAAAACAGATGAAAATCGATACTACCACATCTATTAGTTTACTACATCTGGAAATCTTGGACATGATAAAGTCAATACACGTTAATGCTATATGCAAAATGAAAAATCTTCAATAAATGTCCACATCATCTGAACATAAGTCGGCGATTTTCCCTTGCCATGATGTTGACAATATTATTATGATAACTTCTGTCATTAGTAAAATGAATTGTGCATTATTTGGTGCTGGGAGATAGATAAAAATTCACTTCAACTGGAGTGTTTCATCTCTATTTTGTTTATTCTTGAAAATTTGTGTTATTGTCTTATTTGAACTTGACTGAGTGCCACTAAAATAGAGAAAAAAAATTAAAGGTTGATTTTTATTAAAAACTCAAATTTGGCACAGAGTAACAAGTATTGATACTATATGTACAGACCTCTCAACTTTTAATTTTACCTGAAAACTGTCAAATTCTATGTGTCATATTTTATATATATTTTTTCAAAATTAACATCTCACCCTTCCGTAAAACTTATGAGGATATCCCTTATTAACCCAGTCGGATAAATTCTGGAAATTTCAGAATCTGTTTTTTTTTTTTTTTGCAAACTGGCAAAATTTTGAGTGATTTCTAGTTAATAAGAAATTATTTCCCAGATGCAAGAAATTTAGATATAGCTGTGTGTGAGTGTCACTGTGTGGGATAGGAACCAAACGAATGAGTCTGCGTCTGCATATACATGTAACAAGGAATGATTTCCCAGTCAACATGGTCAAAACGTAATCATATGATATGGTAATAAGCTTTTCTAGATTTTGAGTTTGAATCATCAGCATCAGAAATTTGAGATAATTCCCCCCTAATGACTTGACAGAATGCAAGCACAAGCTTATAAGATGTCCAATACCTAATATTGAAGCTTGGACCGTTCTGATAAGCCAATATACTGACCAAAAATTGTATAGTCATACATTGAATGTGAGTACACCACAGAACAGTGTATGGTTGGTTGGTTGGTTTGATCGGGCACTCCATCGTAGTACAATGGGCACTGGTGATACAGAGTATACCATGCAACCCGTTATACGGGAAGTTCGTCATGTAAGGATCTTAAAACCGGGAACATCCTGTGCAATACAGCTTGTCGGGAAACTTTTCATCGTTTAACAAGGTTTCCTACATGTAGTCATCTAATATTGTGTTTTCCTTACATGACGAATAGGCCTGTTATACTGGTCTACATTAACATGCCTTCAATGGTCTCTTGACCAAGTACTGCAGCCATCCCAAAAGGTAACTGTAAAGTAGTCATGGAATTGTGTATTAAAACTGTCTGCCCATATGTAAATGTGTGGCCCATGCAATTGACAATGGCTCCGCTTCTTTTGTCTTCCACCCAGTGGACTTGGACCTCCACCAACTTTTTTTGTTTTTTTTGCACACATCACTTCACTGTCTGGGTCTGGCAAGTTTATCTCTGTGTTAACAATCTCAATGCAGCTTGTGGAATGGCTGCAGTGGGTAATATACCATTTGCATGTATACATTTTCTGCAAGGTAAAGAGAGAGAAGCTCAACATGCTGTAACACAAAACATATTCCGTCAATATTAGCCTAGTTTTTTGTGACCTGAAACCCTGAAATGAGCTTTCTGTCATGTATGTGGTGAACACCAATGACAACAGTTCAGCGAGACAAAACTGGGCGGGTCACTGTGACTTATACTCACCACTCACTCGGATCGGTGCTACAACAGTTAAATACACACATAAAACGAGCGAGAGCAAATAATGTAGATTATTTTCCAATGAATATCAACTTGAAACAGAAAATTAGAATAATGAATTATTCCTCACAACACACAGTACTGCCCCTGAGTACCTGGGATAAATAGTAAACAACACATGCAAGAACATAGCAAAACTTTCCTTGCACAAACTGCACAATTACCATGCTATAAAAAACACAGGAAGGAAGCAATCAGAGATAGCTCAATTGCATGCCCCCCCCCCCCCCCCCCCTCCCGTTCCGCTTTAATCCGACACTGCCCCGCCATTGTTCTGTTGTTTATTGGTTGGTGGAGGCCTAATTTGGATACAGGATAATTGTACAAAGTCTGTTTCAGTCACTTTTTTCCCCATACCTCACATAATACATATTCCAAGTAAAAACCAACAAGTGATAATACGATGTTTCGATGCAAGATGGTCGCCAGGGCTTTCCCCAAATGTGACCTGGTTATGAGACCTGGTGGCAGGGGTCGAAATTTACACCTGTCTACCTGTCTCTGACAGGTAATTTTTGAAAGAGACAGGTAGAGAAATAAAGTACCTGTCTCTATTGACAGGTAGCCAATAATTTTGTTTTGGTGTTCAAAATATATCTTCAATAAAATTCATTCAGCGTGCAAGTCAAGGTGATTACTTTGCACCCAATTCACTCTTTCTGGGGCAATTTCATACTTCAGGACCTATGTTGTCTGCTTTGGAATGTAGAATAACATAACATAGCCATTTTCCTGGACAAATAAATATATCCCATTCACTTAGGTTTGATAAACAAAGGGCCATAACTCTTGAAAATATAACCGAAAGCAGAGAAACTTCACGCTGCACACCAATGGGTCACTGACCACATATCATGCAAATTTCATACTTGTCCATACAATATAACCGAGATCCAGCCCTACAAGTCTCAATTCACAAAAATTTGAAGGAAAAAGGGCCATAACTATTGAAAATATATGCGAAACGCGGAAAAACTTCACGCTGCACAACTACAGGACACTGACGACATATCCTGCAAATTTCATGATTGTCCATACAATATTAACCGAGATCCAGCCCGGACAAGTCCCAATTCACGGAGAATTCAGGAACAAAGGGCCATAACTCTTTGACAATATAAGCGAAACGAGGAGAAACTTTACGTTGCACAACTGTGGGGCACTGACCACATATCATGCAAATTTCATACTTGTCCATACAATATTAACCAAGATCCAGCCCGGACAAGTCCCATTCACAGAGATTTCAGAAAAGGGGCCATAACTCTTGAAAATTATACCGGAACTCGGAAAAAACTCAACACTGCACATCTACGAGGCACTGGTCACATTCCATGCAAGTTTCAATCCTGTCCATCAAATATTAACCGAGATATTGCGCGGACAAGAAATTCGGACGGACAAAGCGATCGCTATATGCCCCCCCCCCATCTAGTTAGAGGGGGGGGCATAATTATAACCTAGCCCAGTTGTCAACTACATATACATGTAGCAATAACTCTAACAAGTTTAATTTGTGGTGCCCGTTTGGACAGAAAATGTGAAATGAAATGCCACAAAATGTTGACCAGACCAAGCATGCCAAGGTAAGATAAAGCCCGGCGCACAGTGAGCTATCAGCTGAGCTAACGGCCGCAATTGCCTGCCAGCTCAGGGGCTAGCTTTCATGTGGTTTCGGCGCACACGGTGAGCAAAAGTTTCACGAAATTGATTTCAGTTCCCGCATAATATCTTCTTCAAGACCATTTTGAAGAGTCGTGCGTATAAATCGCGTGAAAATAACATGCGATTCATTGACCGGTCCAAGAAAACTGCTGAGCTGTTGGCTTGCGTTCGCCGCACACGCTGAGGATTTGACCTCGCGAGGCGAAATTATCAAACAAGTTTGATATTTTTTTCCTGGCCTCGCGAGGCCAAAAACTCACCAAAAACTGCCCGCACACGAGAGCTAGCCCCTGAGCTGACCGGCAATTGAGGCCGTCAGCTCAGCTGATAGCTCTCGTGTGCGCCGGGCTTTACATGATCTCCTGAAGCAAACATGGCAACGTCATGTACCCTCAGAAGATTTAAATGTTAAAGGAGTACTTACCTTATTTTATATTTGTTCTTGTTACAAAGGTTTAGACTCTTAAAGAAATATAACCAACTATTTTACTGTCGTTGAGGGCGATAACCTGTTATTTTTATTACAATTTGTGGAGCCATGTTTCCGCTTTGAGGTCGACGTGGGCGCCGCCATGTTGCCTGCGGGATGACGTGACTGATGACGTCAGAATTCAGGACAACGTCACGGCTAACGCTTTATCCAGGGCCGTTCAAACTACGGACATTTGAATTCCGAGTTTGGGTCCGAGTTTTAATTCAAGAGAACAACTGGCTCTGCAAATCCCACGGGGGTGATTGTTAAAAACAAATTGGTTTAGGTTATCTCCGCTCACTGAAAAATTTCTTACCCAAGTTTTTCAACTGAGACATACCCGATTCAATCTGGACAAAATTTGAAGCTGAGCGGTGAACTAAAAGAATATCCTCTGCAACTGTCCACTGATTCGAGTTGAACGACGATGCTTCTAAGTTCGTAAACATTTTCATGATTACACTTGAACTACTGAAATCGTCAGTGAATTTACTGGGTTCCTTCTCGTGCGGGCATGATCATCACGATCAACCTTAAATCTCCATGACGTTGTGACGTTTTTAGATGAGTATACCCTCACTTCCGCTCATCTAAAAACGTCACACAGTGGTGCAATGGCGGCGCCCAGTGCACGCCGTGGCGAGCGACAAAATATTCAATATTTCTTTTATTTCGCATTCTATCAACTTAAGTTTTATATAATACGGTTTGGAATAGGACTGCTGATAAATATAATCATACTCAAAAATAAGGTAAGTACTCCTTTAAGTCAGCATCTCATCAGCAGAGTACACTTTATGAGGTTTATATGATATAAAATTGCCCAATAAAACAAAAACCAGTGTAGCTCTTCAAACATGAGTGTGGCCTTAAGTGATATTTCCTTAATCAACCTTGATGTTTTGGTTTTCCAGGAAATATATACATCTTGAAGAGCAAAATCTGGGATGTTATGATAAACCGATACATAATACATGTATCTAGGTTATAATCTCATAAATTAGTTTTATGAATGTACCACATGTATGCAATTAAGGTTTGAAGGTTAACATAGTACCGGATCAAATTAACACAGGTAATTACTGGTAAAAAAATATTCTTATTTTGTGAACAGGGAAAATTTTGATATAATCACTTCTAGGGGTTATAATTTTATAAGTTGGTCTCCTGACTGGTTACTATGCAGTTAATTTTGGTGACTGCATGATATATATACTGTCATGACAACATGTATATGATACCTCATGTAACCACAATGTACAGTACTGTTCATGGATTACTGGATGGTACTGTTCAGTAGAGTACAGAGACTGAGTTTATGACACCTCACTTGACATGCTTGAGGCAAATATCTCCCTTGAACAGCCAAGTACACTTGAAAGTCTTCCTCAAAAGGGACAAAAATCTCATGTGTGGTCTTACCTTCCTTGGAAATTCATCGTTGACTTGAAATTCCACTTAAATTCTATGTTAAAGTGTATCTGATAGGCCCACTTGAAAATGTTTCATGAAATCACACTTTCTGAGCTTTCTTAACCCTTTGAACTGGAGAGTTTCCATGTCTATTAACACCAGACCCTGAGCTCCCTGCTAAAATAGGGATACAAACGACAATTTTGTTATATGCATAATCTAAACAGCATTGCTCACCCCCTGGGAGACTACGAGAGGCAGAGGATCCCTTTTGGACTTGGGGAGACCAAACTAAATCTGTGGAGCGGATAAGACTTAAAGTGTTATCTGATTGGCTGAATAGTCGGTTCTGACGTCAGAGGCCGCTAAAGCGGCTTCTCGGGTATATACAATTTAAAAATAATAATAATATAAGGGTTAAGTACACTTGGCCAATTGAGGTTTCAATGGGGGTTTCATGAAATTGTGTGTCAGGATAGGGCCCCTTGTTTGCAGAACTATTGGGCAATTACCAAGTAGTTACCATGCCGTCAAGAAAACTGAAGGTGACCAGTTAATCAGTCTCTGTTGAATAGAACTGGAATAACCATAGTTAGTATTTACAAGTTTGATGATCATTCATTGTCATCTGTCCGATTTAGACAACTTGTATAGGGAGCAACCTGTGCTGTAACGTTTTCTCAGGAAAACTGTTGCAACTACAATAATAAAAAAATAGGTAACCAATGGTAACCTATGTTAAACCGTAATAAATGGTAACACAAAATACTGTGGTAACCCATAAATGGTCCTCTAAAATTGAAATTGGGAAACCACCAGGATAATGGGGTTACCGTTTATCTTCAGCACAGGCCTTTCTATCAACACACTGTCCTACCTTCTGTCATTCCCGACAACGTCGAGAAAGCCTACGTCAGGTGATATGTCTGTCCTGTATTTCCCATGAGCCACCTGTTTGGAATAGGCCACCAGTTTGAGCTTGTCCTTGTAACTGATGTGGATGGCTTTGCCCTCTTTTTCTGAAACAGACAAATGTAGTACATGTATATTGTGGTGGTCAAACAACTCACAGAGCTTTGCTAAGACAAATGGAGATTTCAAGGCAGACCAGTTACATGTATTGAATGAACACCTCTCGGAAAACCAATATGAGAGAGGGAGAGATTTAATTGGTACAATTGGCGGGTATAGTCTGTCTAAATGTACATGTGACACTAGGCTGAGGGTATAGAATGTCTAAATGTACATGTGACACTAGGCTGAGGGTATAGAATGTCTAAATGTACATGTGACACTAGGCTGAGGGTATAGAATGTCTAAATGTACATGTGACACTAGGCTGAGGGTATAGAATGTCTAAATGTACATGTGACACTAGGCTGAGGGTATAGAATGTCTAAATGTACATGTGACACTAGGCTGAGGGTATAGTCTGTCTAAATGTACATGTGACACTAGGCTGAGGGTATAGAATGTCTAAATGTACATGTGACACTAGGCTGAGGGTATAGTCTGTCTAAATGTACATGTGACACTAGACTGAGGGTATAGAATGTCTAAATGTACATGTGACACTAGGCTGAGGGTATAGAATGTCTAAATGTACATGTGACACTAGGCTGAGGGTATAGTCTGTCTAAATGTACATGTGACACTAGGCTGAGAATTGCTAGAATGTCACAGAAGCCTTGCATGTGACACTAGGCTGAGGGTATAGTCTGTCTAAATGTCACATGCTGACACTAGGCTGGTATAGTCTGTCTAAATGTACATGTGACACTAGGCTGAGGGTATAGAATGTCTAAATGTACATGTGACACTAGGCTGAGGGTATAGAATGTCTAAATGTACATGTGACACTAGGCTGAGGGTATAGAATGTCTAAATGTACATGTGACACTAGGCTGAGGGTATAGAATGTCTAAATGTACATGTGACACTAGGCTGAGGGTATAGAATGTCTAAATGTACATGTGACACTAGGCTGAGGGTATAGAATGTCTAAATGTACATGTGACACTAGGCTGAGGGTATAGTCTGTCTAAATGTACATGTGACACTAGGCTGAGGGTATAGAATGTCTAAATGTACATGTGACACTAGGCTGAGGGTATAGTCTGTCTAAATGTACATGTGACACTAGGCTGAGGGTATAGAATGTCTAAATGTACATGTGACACTAGGCTGAGGGTATAGAATGTCTAAATGTACATGTGACAGTAGGCTGAGGGTATAGTCTGTCTAAATGTACATGTGACACTAGGCTGAGGGTATAGAATGTCTAAATGTACATGTGACACTAGGCTGAGGGTATAGAATGTCTAAATGTACATGTGACACTAGGCTGAGGGTATAGAATGTCTAAATGTACATGTGACACTAGGCTGAGGGTATAGAATGTCTAAATGTACATGTGACACTAGGCTGAGGGTATAGTCTGTCTAAATGTACATGTGACACTAGGCTGAGGGTATAGAATGTCTAAATGTACATGTGACACTAGGCTGAGGGTATAGAATGTCTAAGCTTTGGAATTACACCATCAAGGTCGTTTCAATCAATCTTACTGTCTGTCCCATGTATAATATATTCCTGACCTTTACGTTGATATTTACATTACGATATACGGAACAGTTTACCGCAGACTGCTAGGCTGGACGTTTACTTCAACACTTTCACTCTATGCTGAGATCATGAAGGTGAAATTGCAAATGTGCCAGGAGTAGGTATAAATTTCTGTGATATAAATATGTTTCTCATAAGATTGTTAAATCATGGTAAAGAGAGAAAAAACAAAGTTTTGCTTAGTCCTTTTCGTTCAAGCCGATGGGTGCTCTCGTGTGGAGTTGATAGATCCAGTAACGCTCTCGAGCTTGGCGTGATTTGGTGCTAGCTTCGAGATCTGGGTCTGATGTCATTACTTCGATAATGTGGAAGCTAATGTGGTCAGTCGTGTGACCGGCTGACCAGAAATGAAGTGGTGCTGGGTTTAAACTATGATTCCGTGTGTCATTGTAATGTTCTCGGATACGTTCGTGGAAGGTTCTTTTGGTTTCTCCGACGTATTGTTTGGAGCATTTGGTGCATGTGAGTAAATAGATCACATTGCGGGTGCAACAATTGCCAATGAGATTGCTGTTGTAGCGTAGTTTGGTGTGACTACTTTGGAAAGAACGGTTATTGGAGAGTTTTGGGCAGTATAGGCACCTCTTGTAGATGCAAGGAGTTATGAGGTTGTTGTAACTCATTCCTTGTGTGCCGCGGTGGAGTGGTGGATATTGGATCTTGGCCTGCATGAGGCTATCCTTCAGATTAGGATTTCGCCTGAAAGCGAGGAGTGGTGGGTCTTTGAATAAATCGCGGCATTGGTCTGACGCTTGTAACAAGGGCCATTCCCGCTTGATCATGTCGTATATTCTGTTGGCATACGAGCTGTATGGCAGAATTACTGGAATCCGTTTGGTGTTTTTGTCCGTGGACAAAGAAACGGGGTTGAGTAAGTCGTGTCTGTCCTTGAGTAGTGCTTTTTGGTGATGTTCACGTAACAATTCTACTGGGTAGCCTCTCACACGGTAATATTGGACAAGTTGGTCCGCATGTTTGATATAGTCCGATTGATCGGAGCATATACGACGGAGGCGTAAGAATTGGCCATACGGCCCCGCTCTTTTACAGTTGGCGGGGTGGTAGCTGGTGTAGTGTAGATAGCTATGGGTGTCCGTTGGTTTGGTGAATAGGTCAAATTTGAGGCGATGTTGTGTTTTGTCAAAGATGACACGTGTGTCCAGAAAGCAAACTGAATCTTTGGAGTATTCAGCTGTGAACTTGATGGTCGGGTGGGCATCATTCATGTAGTTGATGAATTCAAAGAGGTGTGGTTCAGAGTGGGGGAATATCATAAAGATATCATCAATGAAACGAAAATAGGCCATAGGCTGGTGGGGAGCCTGAGGTAAGATCTTCCGTTCGAGTTCTCCCATAAAGATGTTGGCATAAGAGGGGGCGACTTTCGTCCCCATTGCGGTACCTCCAATTTGGAGGTAGTTATCACCATTGAATTGAAAGTTGTTACTGTGTAGGACAAGTTTCAATAGTTGGAGAAGACTTGGGGTCGATATTTTGTAGACCGGTTTGTGCCTGGTGAGGCAACGAGCGACAGCAACTAGTCCCTCATGGTTGGGAATGTTGGTGTATAGGGATGTGACATCTAATGTCACAAGGTAGAATGATTCAGGTAAAGGGTGCAGAGCTTCGACTTTACGAATAAAGTCGGTGGTGTCCTTTATGTAGGATGGTATAAGCGGGACGAACGGCTTGATGTGTTCGTCGACAAAACTGCTTATATGTTCCGACGGGCAGTTGTTCCCACTGATGATGGGTCTGCCCGGTATTTTGCCCTTCTCCCGGTTTTTGTGGATTTTGGGTAATAGGTAGAATCGGGCGGTACGTGCGTTTTGGACGTATAGTCCAGCGTACACTTTCTGGTCGATTTCATCCTTTTGTGCGAGTTTGTTTAATTCGCAATTGATGACGTCGCAGTGGTATTCCGTTAGGTTGGAGTCCACTTTGATGTAGAATTTATCATCAGAAAGTTGTCTGATGGCCTCAGATATGTAATCTTTAGTGTTTAAGATACATACGGCTGAGCCTTTGTCGGCTTTTTTGATCGTAATCTCGGGATTGGATCGGAGGCTTTGTATGGCATCTTTTTCTCTGGTTGTAAGATTCCCAGAGTAGAGGCGAGGTTGTTTTGACTCCATAAGGTCAAGTCTGATCTTTTTGATCATCGCCGCTAGGCATGGGTCCGCATTAGGTGGTTCCCATGTGCTTTTGGGCTTAAATTTCCGCGTAAGGGGGTCGACTGGGGCGGGGGTAGGGAAACCAGGGTTAGGTGTGGCGAAAAATAGTTCTAATTTGAGTCTGCGGAATAGAGACTCAAGCCCATCTCTTATGGCTTTCGCATGTGAGTAAATAGATCACATTGCGGGTGCAACAATTGCCAATGAGATTGCTGTTGTAGCGTAGTTTGGTGTGACTACTTTGGAAAGAACGGTTATTGGAGAGTTTTGGGCAGTATAGGCACCTCTTGTAGGTGCAAGGAGTTATGAGGTTGTTGTAACTCATTCCTTGTGTGCCGCGGTGGAGTGGTGGATATTGGATCTTGGCCTGCATGAGGCTATCCTTCAGATTAGGATTTCGCCTGAAAGCGAGGAGTGGTGGGTCTTTGAATAAATCGCGGCATTGGTCTGACGCTTGTAACAAGGGCCATTCCCGCTTGATCATGTCGTATATTCTGTTGGCATACGAGCTGTATGGCAGAATTACTGGAATCCGTTTGGTGTTTTTGTCCGTGGACAAAGAAACGGGGTTGAGTAAGTCGTGTCTGTCCTTGAGTAGTGCTTTTTGGTGATGTTCACGTAACAATTCTACTGGGTAGCCTCTCACACGGTAATATTGGACAAGTTGGTCCGCATGTTTGATATAGTCCGATTGATCGGAGCATATACGACGGAGGCGTAAGAATTGGCCATACGGCCCCGCTCTTTTACAGTTGGCGGGGTGGTAGCTAGTGTAGTGTAGATAGCTATGGGTGTCCGTTGGTTTGGTGAATAGGTCAAATTTGAGGCGATGTTGTGTTTTGTCAAAGATGACACGTGTGTCCAGAAAGCAAACTGAATCTTTGGAGTATTCAGCTGTGAACTTGATGGTCGGGTGGGCATCATTCATGTAGTTGATGAATTCAAGGAGGTGTGGTTCAGAGTGGGGGAATATCATAAAGATATCAATGAAACGAAAATAGGCCATAGGCTGGTGGGGAGCCTGAGGTAAGATCTTCCGTTCGAGTTCTCCCATAAAGATGTTGGCATAAGAGGGGGCGACTTTCGTCCCCATTGCGGTACCTCCAATTTGGAGGTAGTTATCACCATTGAATTGAAAGTTGTTACTGTGTAGGACAAGTTTCAATAGTTGGAGAAGACTTGGGGTCGATATTTTGTAGACCGGTTTGTGCCTGGTGAGGCAACGAGCGACAGCAACTAGTCCCTCATGGTTGGGAATGTTGGTGTATAGGGATGTGACGTCTAATGTCACAAGGTAGAATGATTCAGGTAGAGGGTGCAGAGCTTCGACTTTACGAATAAAGTCGGTGGTGTCCTTTATGTAGGATGGTATAAGCGGGACGAACGGCTTGATGTGTTCGTCGACAAAACTGCTTATATGTTCCGACGGGCAGTTGTTCCCACTGATGATGGGTCTGCCGGGTATTTTGCCCTTCTCCCGGTTTTTGTGGATTTTGGGTAATAGGTAGAATCGGGCGGTACGTGCGTTTTGGACGTATAGTCCAGCGTACACTTTCTGGTCGATTTCATCCTTTTGTGCGAGTTTGTTTAATTCGCAATTGATGACGTCGCAGTGGTATTCCGTTAGGTTGGAGTCCACTTTGATGTAGAATTTATCATCAGAAAGTTGTCTGATGGCCTCAGATATGTAATCTTTAGTGTTTAAGATACATACGGCTGAGCCTTTGTCGGCTTTTTTGATCGTAATCTCGGGATTGGATCGGAGGCTTTGTATGGCATCTTTTTCTCTGGTTGTAAGATTCCCAGAGTAGAGGCGAGGTTGTTTTGACTCCATAAGGTCAAGTCTGATCTTTTTGATCATCGCCGCTAGGCATGGGTCCGCATTAGGTGGTTCCCATGTGCTTTTGGGCTTAAATTTCCGCGTAAGGGGGTCGACTGGGGCGGGGGTAGGGAAACCAGGGTTAGGTGTGGCGAAAAATAGTTCTAATTTGAGTCTGCGGAATAGAGACTCAAGCCCATCTCTTATGGCTTTCACATCGGGTTCCGACTGTGTTGGACTAAAGTCCAAAACGAAGAACAGACAATTCTTCTGGTTTGAGAATGTAGTCTGAAATATTCACAACGAACTCAGGTTGATAAGCCAATCGCCTTTTCGATGAGAAGAAAAAGGCGATCGATACCAGACCTTTTTTAGGAGCTACGCGGTCTCGGTCAAACATGACCAGAGGCCGCCAGAATATCAGATACAGAGCAAACAACAACCGACCCAACCAGGGACGGAACTTCAACCGGGGAAACTCCAACCGGAGACCCCAGAACAGGGGATCAGAGAACCGGGGACCCAACCGAGGACCCAACAACAGGGGCCCGCCAAACCGGGGAGCCAACAACCAGGGACCGAACCGAGGACGCCAACCGGGCCGAGGGAAAACACCCATGATCTTCAAGTTCCTCCAGGCACTTATGGATTAAGAAATTTTAATTACATAACGAACTTTCACAACACTCCTTTATCGCGACACACCACCGATTCATCTGTTAATTCATGTAATAAAACTGGGCAACTTAATCCTATCATTGCATCTTATCAACCTGAGTTCGTTGTGAATATTTCAGACTACATTCTCAAACCAGAAGAATTGTCTGTTCTTCGTTTTGGACTTAACTTTAGTCCAACACAGTCGGAACCCGATGTGAAAGCCATAAGAGATGGGCTTGAGTCTCTATTCCGCAGACTCAAATTAGAACTATTTTTCGCCACACCTAACCCTGGTTTCCCTACCCCCGCCCCAGTCGACCCCCTTACGCGGAAATTTAAGCCCAAAAGCACATGGGAACCACCTAATGCGGACCCATGCCTAGCGGCGATGATCAAAAAGATCAGACTTGACCTTATGGAGTCAAAACAACCTCGCCTCTACTCTGGGAATCTTACAACCAGAGAAAAAGATGCCATACAAAGCCTCCGATCCAATCCCGAGATTACGATCAAAAAAGCCGACAAAGGCTCGGCCGTATGTATCTTAAACACTAAAGATTACATATCTGAGGCCATCAGACAACTTTCTGATGATAAATTCTACATCAAAGTGGACTCCAACCTAACGGAATACCACTGCGACGTCATCAATTGCGAATTAAACAAACTCGCACAAAAGGATGAAATCGACCAGAAAGTGTACGCTGGACTATACGTCCAAAACGCACGTACCGCCCGATTCTACCTATTACCCAAAATCCACAAAAACCGGGAGAAGGGCAAAATACCGGGCAGACCCATCATCAGTGGGAACAACTGCCCGTCGGAACATATAAGCAGTTTTGTCGACGAACACATCAAGCCGTTCGTCCCGCTTATACCATCCTACATAAAGGACACCACCGACTTTATTCGTAAAGTCGAAGCTCTGCACCCTTTACCTGAATCATTCTACCTTGTGACATTAGATGTCACATCCCTATACACCAACATTCCCAACCATGAGGGACTAGTTGCTGTCGCTCGTTGCCTCACCAGGCACAAACCGGTCTACAAAATATCGACCCCAAGTCTTCTCCAACTATTGAAACTTGTCCTACACAGTAACAACTTTCAATTCAATGGTGATAACTACCTCCAAATTGGAGGTACCGCAATGGGGACGAAAGTCGCCCCCTCTTATGCCAACATCTTTATGGGAGAACTCGAACGGAAGATCTTACCTCAGGCTCCCCACCAGCCTATGGCCTATTTTCGTTTCATTGATATCTTTATGATATTCCCCCACTCTGAACCACACCTCCTTGAATTCATCAACTACATGAATGATGCCCACCCGACCATCAAGTTCACAGCTGAATACTCCAAAGATTCAGTTTGCTTTCTGGACACACGTGTCATCTTTGACAAAACACAACATCGCCTCAAATTTGACCTATTCACCAAACCAACGGACACCCATAGCTATCTACACTACACCAGCTACCACCCCGCCAACTGTAAAAGAGCGGGGCCGTATGGCCAATTCTTACGCCTCCGTCGTATATGCTCCGATCAATCGGACTATATCAAACATGCGGACCAACTTGTCCAATATTACCGTGTGAGAGGCTACCCAGTAGAATTGTTACGTGAACATCACCAAAAAGCACTACTCAAGGACAGACACGACTTACTCAACCCCGTTTCTTTGTCCACGGACAAAAACACCAAACGGATTCCAGTAATTCTACCATACAGCTCGTATGCCAACAGAATATACGACATGATCAAGCGGGAATGGCCCTTGTTACAAGCGTCAGACCAATGCCGCGATTTATTCAAAGACCCACCACTCCTCGCTTTCAGGCGAAATCCTAATCTGAAGGATAGCCTCATGCAGGCCAAGATCCAATATCCACCACTCCACCGCGGCACACAAGGAATGAGTTACAACAACCTCATAACTCCTTGCACCTACAAGAGGTGCCTATACTGCCCAAAACTCTCCAATAACCGTTCTTTCCAAAGTAGTCACACCAAACTACGCTACAACAGCAATCTCATTGGCAATTGTTGCACCCGCAATGTGATCTATTTACTCACATGCACCAAATGCTCCAAACAATACGTCGGAGAAACCAAAAGAACCTTCCACGAACGTATCCGAGAACATTACAATGACACACGGAATCATAGTTTAAACCCAGCACCACTTCATTTCTGGTCAGCCGGCCACACGACTGACCACATTAGCTTCCACATTATCGAAGTAATGACATCAGACCCAGATCTCGAAGCTAGCACCAAATCACGCCAAGCTCGAGAGCGTTACTGGATCTATCAACTCCACACGAGAGCACCCATCGGCTTGAACGAAAAGGACTAAGCAAAACTTTGTTTTTTCTCTCTTTACCATATATACCTACCTCCAAAGTTGCGCTTATCCTTTCTGGCCAAACTACAGAGAGTACAGACATTCCTTTGTCTCGCCACAAACTCGTAGCGCCACAATAGCCACTTACACAAAGTGACGCCACTCTCCAACGCAATAAACACTATGGCGTTACAATGACAGCTTCACAACCTGATGATTCTTTGTCACAATGACGTTACTATGGACACACCTAAACTATCACGCCACACACTACAAAATGAAACGTAAATGTGATTTATGTGGCAAGGAATACGCCTACCGTTACGGACTGTACCGTCATCGACGCATCCACCACTTCAAAAGAGGGTTTACCACCTGCCACTGCGGTAAGACTTACAAACGGAAAAGAGATTACCACAAGCATCAGCTGAGGTGCTTCTTCCAGGCGGCAAGTCTAGGGGACGAACTGCCCCCGTTTAACCACCTCACTGGGGCAACCACTACACCCCAGGAAGAAGCATCCAATGGCACTACCCCTCTACAGCCTGTGGTCACATCCACTGTAGCTAGTCCATCACAGACTGCAGACCCAGTCGATCAACCAGCCCAATCATCATTTAATGACATTCTCAGGGAAGCAATGATTTGCTCAAACATCGAGACGACCTCGGACCTTGACACCCCACCTCAGGCCGACACAGATTGGGACTCGTTCCTATCCAGTCTTTTAGACTTTTAAGACTTTACACGTCACATCGGAAGTCTATCAATACATGTGAATAACGAAAACAATATATTCAACATAATAAATTAATCTTTATTCACTAAACTTTGCTTTTTCTTCCGTTTATTGGGACCATTCATCCCCCGTTTTTGGAGACCACCCATTGTGTCATACCACCACGTAACAGATTATATTACCGGCCTACACTATAGCCAATAAACGACCCACCGGCCCACGTCTGCGGCCGATATGTCAATCATTGACCCATACCGACCCACACCATAGCAACAGGGCCGCTCACTAGCCCACAACGGCCTACGGTCACATAGTTACGAACCATACAGGCCTACACGGGCCTACGGTATTTCTCCACTATATAAAGCGGCCGAATGGCCATTCACACACAACCTCTGATGAGATCACATCGATCGAAACCGGTCAGGTTTTTACAGACAGAAGTCAACTCCAGCCTTTGCCGAGTACAGTTTTTCTTTACTCCATACCAGATTGTTAAATCATGTTAACATTTTCACCAGAGCCATCGTGCCTTTTTACATATATTTTAATTATTATATCAAAGTTTTATTACTTGACTGTTATTCTCTCATTGACAGAAAAAGCACTTGACAGAATATGTTGTCATGGTGTAATGTACCACCCAATACTTAATGAGGTTTACCATACCATACATGCCATACTATATCATTCAGAATACAAATGTTGGCACAACAGTCAGTCAAACTTTGATTGGTAACTGATCTCCCATTTAGCGTTTTTAATTTTATTCCAAAATATAAAGAAAATCCAACTGGCTGTTTCTGACCGTCCGACAAAATACTCTAGAGATACAATGTAGGTGATTTGCACGTTAAATTTTACTGTTGTGGTGGCAATGCTGAATGTTATAAAATTTGATGAACTGATGTTATCGTGCCCATAATGTAAAAAATTAAATAGCAAATCGCCTGATTCTCTGCAATTAACAGAGCCAAAGTATTTTCTTGACCTTCATCGATGACATTAACAACGTCATTTCTGATGTGAAAAGGGATCGGAAGTCTTCTTCTCTTCTTCCATAGTAGAAGACTGCTTTTGAATCCCTTGACACAGAACATGTACGGTAATTTCTTTAATAATGTCTCTCCAATTAAATTTAAGTAGGAGTGGAATATTGGGGAAATATTTTATCACGTGTTATTATTCACTTGAATATGACATACACTCATCTGTAGGCCTAAAAAAATAATAAATGGTGCATTTCCACTATGGCTCATAAGAAATCCA
Organism: Hanleya hanleyi; assembly: GCA_036873755.1. Classification (NCBI taxonomy): domain Eukaryota; kingdom Metazoa; phylum Mollusca; class Polyplacophora; order Lepidopleurida; family Hanleyidae; genus Hanleya; species Hanleya hanleyi. The sequence goes on from JAVTVY010009640.1 coordinate 45,492, forward strand.
GGTGATAGGTTGGAAAAACAATCTAGTATAGAAATTGAAGACCGGCCAGATGATCCAAACCAAGTGATAAGCAAAAAATAAAATGAACACAACTGATGTTCATTATATATACAGTCCCTTTTCTCTCTTTTGTACCTTAACAGACAACCAGTAGTCTAGTGCCTTAATGAGGTAGGACAATAGATTTGTGTTTTATTTATTTATTTTTTCAAAACAAAAACAAAACTTCTGAGATATTTTTCAGGTCAGGTTACCAGAAACGCACAATATTTTGTTTGTGTAGGCCTTACACAAGTACCACAGTTACGTTAATACATGTATATGATAAAACAGCAGATGAATTGGGGAAAAATGGGAGAGGAAGAGACTTCTACTTATGCTTGTATATATACATATATATAAAGCTGTTGTAACAATGGATGCCATGGCCTGTGTGTGTAAATGTGATAATACAGATAAGGAATTTCTTTTTTTCTGCAGTTTGTCAAAAAATTTCTCACCATCCATAAAATTATATTGACAGAACCATCAAAACATTTCAGATAATTCTTCTGATATTACCTGGAACTCCAAGATCATAATACATATGTCACAATGATTCACCATTAATGCATGTACCCATTTACTGAAGTAGACATCTATGGGTTTGTTTGATCTGTGCCGGTGTAAGAGGAGACAAAGCAAGCAGATAAGCATAGATTCCAGATCTATAATCATGATAATCTGACCTTTCACTACATAAAGGAAGAATTGATTTTGTAGCAATTAGTCTTCTCTATAACCAGGAGACTATGCTGATTGACATGTTGACAGTCAGTGTGAACAAGACTTAGGGACATAATTTAACTTAGTCTCTTGTGTTTAAGGGGAGTGATCACGCTCCCTCACTCATCTAACTTTCCCTCCAGGTGAGTCATTGATCACTCTCCTGGCAAAAAAAAGTAATGGAGAGTGAGCAATCACTCCCAATGCAGGAAATATTTAGTGAACATGTGAAAAGTTCATTATTTCAAAACTTTTAACCCATGATGTATTAAAAATTGAACTACATGTACATGTAATTTAGCATTTTACCTTTAAGCTTGATTGCATTTGTATATATATCCTTGTTTTCCTTCAGATTTGTTTTATACATGTATGTGTGTAATTATGATAGCTTATTTCTTTGCAATTGTCTTGTTGTTAGAGGGCCTCAGGGAAGAACAGTTTTTCAAACTGACTGAGTATTTTTGTAAACCCTCAGTAAATAAAGTTATATATATATATATATTGAGAAGGGAAAAGTATGCAACCTTATATTTGGACCAATTACAAGACATGACCTCCACAGGCCATTTAACTATTGTGATGAAGAGACTCGTATGCTGGCACAGGTAAAAAATGACATGGTATCATAGGTCTGAGCACCTTACTATGTACATGTATATAAGTACAGGGACCACGGAGCAAAGGGGTCTGGGTGGGCTTCAGCCCCTCCCACTTTCTGAGACAGCAATGTTCCACAATTTCAAACAGGCTCTGAGGCACCTGCAGTACAAGTCTAGACAACAGACATGAACATGTACGTAGATCTGATACAAAGATGTCCGTGTAACAAATAAGGTTTCCAGCAGAGTGGTATAACCTTATCATTGAACTTGAGCATGATGCTGTCTACACTGTCATCCAAATGCCAAATATGGGTCACCTCACGTTTATATGGAAAAAAAATCAGTGTTATTCAATAGCCTCCGTCATGATCAAAGAAGACATGCATAATACTGAATATGGAGATATTTATAGAGTAGAATGCACGGCGGTCGTGGACCATTGCAGTTTAATCTTCACTCATCTTAGGGACGGAATATTGCATGATGTACTTTGATAATAAAAGTACCAGAAGGGTGTGGTCTAGCATGTCTAGCAAATTACACACACGTTCACCTATTCTGAAGGCCCATTTTCACAGCATGCATCACAACATCCAAACGACATCTACGCATAATTAGGACATTTCCACAGCCATGACAGCAGGTGAAACGATGCTACATGTGTATGCTGCCAAGAAAACACTTTTCAATAGCTCAGGTTTTGATTCAGTCGCGCATCGAAAATGTTCTGTCACCTAGCTACTCTGAATAACATACCCATGAGGGATGTATTCCAAATCTGTGGCTATATACATGTACATGTAGTTGTCATAACACGAGCTGTGGAAAACAACGTTTTAGCTTTCGAGAACATGCAGCTACAGACATGAAAGGCAGGTCTACAACTGCAAATATTCAGCTAAAAAAGAAAATCATCCAGATATGATTCCCATACCAGTTCAGGAAATTGCAGAATTCGGGAACATTCCCAAATTTGGGAACTCGCTAAATAACATGGCGGATACAGGACTGAAGAAACATTTTCTCGTTTACAGCAAAAACACAGGAAAGAAGCAATCAGAGATCGCTTAATTCTATGCCCCCCCTCCCCCTTCCGCTTTAGTCCGACACTGCCCCGCCACTGTGCTGTTCTGTATTGGTCAGTGGAGCCCTAATTTGGATAATTATAAAAATTCTTTTTCAGTCACTTTTTTTCGCCATGCCTCGCATAATACATATTCCAAGTATCAAGTCGATCGACCAAAAATACAATGTTTTGATGCAAGATGGTGGCCGGGGTTTTCGCCAAATCCGAAAATGTGACCTGGTTACAAGACCTCCACTCCTTGAAGTATATTATGGTGAAATTATGAAACGATCAGTGAACTTTGAATTTTGCACCAAATTCACCCTTTTTGGGGCAATTTCATACTTCGGGACCTATGAGCTAGGTCTGCTTTAGAATGTAGAATAACATATATATATAGTCACTTTCCACGTCCAAATGATCGGTTAATTGGAAATAGGATGATTTTAATTGGTTGATCAAGGCCTAATTTGCATAAATGTCAGAACTCTGCTTCAGTCACTTTCTTCACCTTGATTTAATTGTAGGCTATAAAGTATATCCAAAGTATCAATCCAACCTGGACGAATATATATATCCCATTCACTAAGGTTTGAGGAACAAAGGGCCATAACTCTTGAAAATATAACCGAAAAGCAGAGAAACATCACACTGCACAACTATGGGGCATTGACCACATATTATGCAAATTTCACACATGTCCATCCAATATTAACTGAGAACCAGCCCGAACAAGTCCCAATTCACCAAGATTTCAAGAACAAAGGGCCATAACTCTTGAGAATATAAGCGAAATGTGAAGAAACTTAACGCTGCATAGATACAGAACACTGACCACATACATGTATCATGCAATTTTGTCCATACAATATTAACCGAGATCCATCCCGGACAAGTCCCATTTCAAGGAGATTTCAGAATGAAGGGCCGTAACTCCTGAAAATATAACTGAAACTCGGAAAAAACTTGACGCTGCACAACTACGAGGCACTGGCCACATTTCATGCCAGTTTCAATCTTGTCCATCAAATATTAACCGAGATATTATAACAGAGCCATAACACATACATGTACATATGCAATGTACTCCAATTATGCAATATGCAATTCAACTATATTCCATTATTATTTAATGTTTGTTTATTATGAATTAGCATTATAAGTAATGTTAAATTACTCTATATGCAAGCTGTAATATTAGTTCTTTTAAATGTATGCACTGAATAAGAATTGTGTGACACATGTTAAAACTAGGATTTAAGGG